>CAJVPV010003718.1:0-10926 GCA_910591835.1 Acaulospora morrowiae | reverse complement strand
TCAATTTTACAAAATAAAAAATAAAATAATTTTAATATTGTTATTTAAATATGATAAGAAACATTTAATAATTTTTTTATAAGTTGAAAATTTTTTTTTTGATTTTATAATTAATTTTTTTTGAAAATTTATTATAGTAAAAATTTATTTTTAAAAATAAATTATTAATTAAATATTTATAAAACTAATGTTAATTAAATTATAATCAAAGAAAAAAAATTTTTATATTTAAATAATAAATATATATTTTTTGATTATTATGATTTATATTAAAAATACTTAATTGATATACTGTATTATATATTTGTTTTATATCAAAGTTAATTATTTGTCTAAGATTATATACTAATTTTTTATAATATTACATGCATTTTTATTAATAACAATATATTTGAAAATGGATATTTGAACTTTAGTTTAGATTTTAATAAATGTTAAATTGATACATACAAAAAAAAAAGAAATAATAATAATAATAAATCAATAATACAACAGCAAAATAGATAAGCATAAGTCTTATATACCTTACTTCTTTATATTATAATTTTATTGATAATAATATTTTTTTTATAACTTTTTTATAATCCAAATTTTATCATATATGATATTTACAATATATGGTATTCTATAATTTTTTGTAAGAGCATATATTGACTTCACGTGTCGAATTCTTAACACGAAACACCACTTTACTATTTAAGTTTATTAATAAAATTCTCATCCATATTGGGCTTTATGTTTTGTAATTTATTACATTGTGCTTTTAAAGCAAAAAGTTTAACCTGCATTATAATTTATTTATAGCACAATGTTATATTGATGAATATATGAATATATTAATCTAGATAGATAAAGTTGTAACAATTTCTCCTTGCGTAACTTCAATAATTCAATCATTCAGTATCCACGAATTTGGGTTAAGTTCAACAAAAGAAACCGATAATTCTTGACTAAGAGATATAATCTTGCGTTTAACTATTATTTCCTTTTCTTCCATAATAATTAGCTGTAACGCCAATGCATAAAAATAATTTTATAAAGATAACTTTCATGGAATAAACGTAGAATAGCAAGTCCTAATGTCAATATTGTAATGTAGACAGATTAGTATCGTGTGAAAAAAGATTCATACCTTGACATTCCTTTGAAGTGAGTATACATTTGCGCTACAGGTTTTCCAGGAAACAACCTGGTCATGTGAGAAAACTTTCAAAAAATTCAATTGTCTACATATTTATACTGTATATAGTTGTGATTCCCTTGGAGGATGAAACTATACACTTTTCACTACCGACTATTTCGAAGGACTCTTCCTTTGCTTTGAACAATCGTTATTATCAGAAAAACAATCATTAGGAACATAATCATCATTGTCAAAGTAACCGCCATTGTGGTGGTTATTATCGCCATTAAATGACCAGTTTACCAACGACATTATCATTAACAGCAAGGCGATCAATGTAGTAAGCGTACTCGCGTAAAGTCGGCTTGACGTTATTCCGTTTATGGTCGTTTGAAAAAAATGTGTATCAGAATAATTCGAAAAATGCCATTGTTGTTCATTTTTCCTTTTTACTAAATCTAAGAACCAGATTGCAACGCGTTTTTCCTTTCCACAGACATCTTGACTACTGTGAAATCTTGGCGTATAAAACGGGACATGTCTCATCAAGTATGACTCTTTGTATTTCTAGTAATGTGCTGATAGACATTAAAAACATTAGTGTATATAACCGGGTTTTTGCGTTCCTTCGACTCCGAGGGGTAATGTTTCAGTCTTGAATTGAGAGTTATCTTCTCGGAATATAATGTTTTAAATTGACGTTTCGGAAGAATAAACGCCATTCCATCATGACTTGTGGAAAGCGCTGATGAGCTGACATAGTTGAGCTTTATTACTTGGAAGTAACGTAATTGATTTTTGTTTCAGTCATTTTAAGTGTTAACCATACACAAATAGATGAATATAGAAGGGTAAGCAGAAGTCACCGTTATCGAAAAAAGATTATAAAAATTTTTTTCTAAGAACCAACAAAATAAATAATATAAAAATCAAATTGCTTATTTTTTATATTTGTATATTATACATACACTATATATTGTAATTAATTCAAATAAAGAGGCTTTGATAATAAATTGATAAGTAATATACTGTATATTTCTATTACTTTAAATTTAAATTTAAGAAATATATTAAAACATGCAAATAACTGAATTCTGTTAAATTTATAAGAATTCCTATATATAGTATATATACAGTATTTTTAATTGTGATTTATTATAAAATAACAAAAGAAATTTTCTTATGTTATAAAAAATATAATGGTTTTATGTGAATAAAATAGAATAAACCAATTATTTTTTTTTTATTTAATTGGTTGTTGTTTTTTTGTTAAGAGTAATTGACACTGATAAATAATAAAATTATAAATAAAGACATTTATTTAAAATATCATTTTTATTAAATCATTATGCTTAAAATCGATATTTGCTGTATATTCAAGTTAACAGATTGAATTTATTTATTTATTGGTTTAAATTAATCTTTAAATATATACAGCCTATTATTTATGTGTAATACGAATTAAATAAATATCTCTAATCAATTAACAAACATACACAGGGACAAAAATAATTCGTAACAAATTATCCTTCGTTATTTTTGGATGAATTTGTTAAATGTTCTTAAATATTATGTATAAAAATTATGTACTGTATATACGTACATGTATTTTTTGTTGATTTTTATAAAAGACTCCGGATATCGAGATAATATATTATTAATTTCATTTAATTGTTAAAATTATTACTATTTCCTGTATCGGATATAATGAACATAATCAAAAATTTAATATATTAAAAAAAAGTTTTCGTTATACTTTAAGTTGATTAAATAAAAGGCATTTACAAATTATAAGAAAATTAAGCTTTCGTATTTGTTAATACAGTTACTGTACGTAAATAGTGGAAGGATGAAACAAAATTTACAGTATATACTGTATTAACAATGATTTCCCCTTAAATAGAGCGCATCTGATCACTAGCCAATTATAGTTAAGTCAATGACTTCTTTTCCGAGGCAAGTTAATTTGGTTTTGTCTAAATCTGAGGTGGTGAATCATGTTCAAAAAAATGGTTTGTCGTGGATCTGTTTAATGTAGGTCATGCGCTTTCCTGTCATTGAATCTTGACTCCCTTTGTTTGTTGGCTAAAGGAATATTAAGAGTATCAGTATTGTCTGTGTGTAAAAAGAGACAATGTATGTTGTAGACATTATGCACGAGATAAGTGACATATTCGGATGGCACTGCAAGATCGCCTAATAGTGCGTCATCCAATTTAATAATTGTTAAAAAAAAAAAAGATATATATAATAGTAATACCTGTCAGGACAATGTGGGGTAACTTTGTAGATTGTTATTCGTCGATTGTTAGCCTTTTTTACATTCAACAAAAAGAAAGAGATGCAAAATTGTATTTGTTATTCATTCACTTATTATTCTAATTGCATTCTTTATTCTTTACCAATCTCTTAATCTTCGTTGGCGAGAAACAAATCACTAATTTTTTATAAATATGACTGACCGGAAAAGAAGAGAAACAAACATTATCCACAATCTTTACAAATTAGAGTAACTACTAGATAACTTGTATACAAATAGCTCTACACTAAATACAGGATAATAAATTTAATTAATATTCATAACATTTTGATAATATACGTATCTAACATATTGGATTGTAAATTACTTAAATAAAATTTCATGCTCAATACATCATCGAAAAAGATGTCACCGGCAACATCCTGGCTCACTTTTTCTCAAAATTTTGCCCGCCTACTAGAAGATACCGAAGGTCACGATCTACTAATAACCGTTGGTCAAGAACCATTAGTGAAATCTTTTAAAGCTCATTCGGTCATTCTTCGAGCGCATTCACCCTACTTTCACCGAGCATTGTCGAAAGAGTGGGCGCGCACTGAAGATGGTCAAATGGTGTTTTACAAACCCAACGTTTCTCCATCGATTTTTAGGGTCATACTTAAGTGAGTGGAAAGTCATTAAATATTTGTTTTTCAACAAGGATTCGTTGGTGTGTATCAGCAAGTCTAACCTTTTTACACTTCATCAGGTATTTATATACAGGAGTAATAAGCGTCGAGGACAAGGAAGGTGGATTCCTATTGAGCTTGCTAACTGCTGCTGACGAACTGATCCTTCCTGAACTGATCTCCGAAATTCAGGGATTTCTTATTGAGACCCAATCCATCTGGATTCAAGAAAACTTTTATTATGTTCTCGATTTCGCCTTTACCAACGACACCTACTCTACCCTTCAAACCTATTGTATGGATTCCATTTGCGCCGATCCTCATATGCTCTTCAGTTCTGACTATTTTTATTGCTTGGATAATAAAATTTTACGCTCGTTACTGAAAAGGGATGATTTGGCAATCGAGGAAGTTGATCTTTGGAACTACTTAATTAAATGGGCACTAGCTCAAAATCCACCCTTCGTTACCACTGATCCTGAAAATCCAAAAAATTGGTCTCCAGGGTATTTTGCAACCTTTAAAAAATTGGTGGACGGATGTACCTCACTCATCCGATTCACCTCCATGACACCTGAGCAATTTCGTGAGAGAGTGTGGCCATTTCATGAGTTGCTCCCTAGGGAACTCTGTGACACCATCATGTGGAATTTTCTGACGCCCAAACAGCAACCGAATCCCTTCACACCTCGTCTTAAACCCATAAATTCGAAGCTCATCGCTTATAAACATGCCGCATTGATTTCTTCGTGGATCGATCAATGCGAAGAATCACCCTATTCCCATAACGAGGTTCCATACGACTTCACGTTGCTCATGCGTGGTTCGAGGGATGGGTATACCCAACAGGCTTTGCAGAAACAATGTGGGGGACAGGAGAAGACAATTATGCTAATGAAGATTAAGTCGACAGAAGAAATTTTTGGAATGTACATTTCTAGTGTATGGAACGGCGGTAACTCGAGGACACATGATAGTTTGATGTTTTCGTTCGGAGAAGGAAGGGATACACGTGAGCCGGTGATTAGTCGGATAAGGACCGGCGGGTACGAGTTGGCGCTGGATCGGGGGCGGAAGAGGGGAATGGAAGAGTTAGAAGTATTTAAGATTTCGCCAAAGACGGTGTTCATGTTATAAATTCCCATATATGAAAATCATAATCATCATTTACCATACAATTCTTTATTCATTCGCACTGTTTACACCGTAATACATTCATAGACTACAATCAACCAACCCATTATAATACACAGACATTACATTGCGACGTTGTTCACAACATTATTCAATTTTTTTTTAATATACGTACAGTAGATTAATACACAATTGTAAATATAATTTCTAGAAAGACTGTTTCTGATTTGCATGTTGAAAAACATTAAAAAAATATATTTAATTTTAACTACAAAGCTGCCAATGCAATAGCAGTTGCCTTGAGCCATCTGCCATTGTCGATGAAAGACATCTTTGCGCGAGAAAATGGTTTAAACGTGTAAGCTAAAAAATTTCGCAATAAATGCTAATAATAATTGCATATTATAAATCGTTGGAGATGTTTATAGTAACTAGGATTATATAACATTTTTTGAAAATCATTTTAACGAGTGGTAAAAGACGCGTGTTTCTTGTGAAGCAAAAAATTTTTTAAATAATGTTCAGTGTTTTAAACGTTTTTGTTGAAAAAACCACGTCAATCAAAGATAGGAAGATCGGCAAAAACCGCAGGATCATTGAATCTCAATCTACGATCTAACGAGGAAATCCGACGTAATTCCTCCTCCGTTAAGGAGAAGTCGAAAATATTCATATTTTCGACCAACCTTTCGTGTTTATTTGATTTTGGAATGACTGCGATTCCACGTTGGACAGACCATCGAAGCAACACCTGATATTACAAAGAAAAATGAGACACCAAAATTTTTGGTGCAAGAAAACGTTCCAAACAAATTTACCTGAGCCGGAGTCCTCTTATGACTAGCGGCAACCTCCAATACGATATCTTGCTTAAGCAGTGAAGGTGTCCTCAATGCCCGTTGGCCGTATTCACCATCAAACTCCTGAAAGCTTAAAGTACCAAGAGATGAATACGCTGTAACCGCAATCTCTTGAGATTTCATGTATTTAATAAGGTTCTCTTGAGTTAAGTAAGGATGATGTTCGATTTGTAATACCGCCGGCCTGATTCGTGCGTATTTAAGTAGATCATAAATAAGTGCAGCGCTAAAATTTGAAAGTCCTATGTTCTAAAGGAAGGTTAATTTGTTACGACGCGTAGTACTGGTTATCGTCAAATTCTTTAAAACACGATGAGTACCTTAACCAACCCAGCATCAACCAATTCCTCCATTGCCTCCCAAGTTTCTCTAGCAGTTACATTTTCATCAGATCCAAACCATCCGGCGGGATAGCGAACTGACGGATCAACGTATTCCAATGAAACCGGAAAATGGATCAGGTAAAGATCCAAATAATCCAATCCAAGATCTTTGAGCGTACGTTCTAGTGCGGGCCGTACATGTTCACGTTTATGATTGGTGTTCCATAGCTTATATAAATTATTTTTTTAATATTATCATTCTAAGATAATTATGTAATATTTGCGAAAACCAGGTCTCACCTTTGATGTAACAAAGATGTCCTATTGAAAATAAAGAAAACCTTTGACTTCAGCTATCTCCTCCCCTTTTAAAAAAGACAACGATCATAAGCGTAATAATACCTCACGCTTGACGATTCCGTGCTCGATGGCTTTCTTAATTCCGTCTCCAACTTCCTTTTCGTTACCATAATCGGAAGCATTGTCCTTTTACCAAGTTGTTATTGGAAATTTTTCCAGATACGTGAATTCTTCTATTTAACCAAATTCCTCAAAACATTCGGGGTCTTTAACCCATGAAGTTAACATACCAATAATCGATATCCGATCTGTAAACCATTAAATACCACATCGGCAGCTTTATCCTTTGGTACTTGCCATAACCCTAGACCGACGAAGGGCATTGGATTCCCGCTTGACTTCAGGATTAGCGCGTTTTTGGTCGATACCATTCTTTTGACTACCGAAGTTAATAATATACGGTTTGCTCTTAGGCTTACGTTACTGAAGTGAGGTTTAAATTGATTTAACATGAAAAAATTTTTGAGGCGTTTTTATATTTCGAGCCAAAAAACCGGATCGTTCGGCCCACTAACCAAATCGAATGTGGCTATCGAATTACAAGATTACAAGTGTATATATCGAATATATCGATATGCATATCGATCCCTATAAAAATTACTAATCTTTGTATGACGTTGTTAGGTATATATAATGTCTAGCAGCCCAAAAATAGGATGATTTGTAATGAAGATCACATAGTTTTTCATATTAGAAGTAAACTGAGCTAAAAGCTTCGTATTTTTATAATCTTAGAAACTTCCTAATATGGTTAACTATATTTATTAAGTTTCTGGTTACAACTAAAGAAAAATAGTGAGATAATCTAGTCGATATGGAGATCTTTGAAAGCATGCTTATCCCGTTACCATCAACACTAAAGATAATCTTCTAGGTTACTAACAACATATTTCCAATGGTCAATGATCTTTAGAAACCGTTTTATGTTAGCTTTCCTGGTCGCTAGACTTCCATCTGTGATCTTTTGAGAATGCCTCAGCTGTTTTAAAATTGTAAAGGAAATATTTTTGTTAAACAAATCGTCATGATTTCGGATGTTTAAATCGCGATTGAAATTGTACCAATTTTTTCTCGTATTTTTTCTTCTTTTGACCGCATTTCTTTGAATCTCCTGTTGAACTCTTGGAAACATGTGGCACCTTGTCGATTTCGTATAAAAACCTCCTTGAATCCAATTCATCCTGAAGCGCATTATAGACAAGATGAGCATGAGAGCGAAATTGGTGTGCACAATTTTCCTCAATCAGATAGCTCTCGGGTTTGTCAATACCATTAGAAGACCCAGGCAATGACCTAGGCAGTTTTCTGGGCATAAAGTAGCAAGGGCAAGGTGTAACATGAGTGCATCGAGGCTCAGCTTCGACAACTGGTAATGTCTTTATTACAAAGTTATTACCAAGTCCCGTTTTATCCTGTTCAATTGGAATAGAAGGATCTATCATCCATTTCCCATCGACTAGATATTTAAAGAGATATTTCCAGTTTTGATGGAGGTTCAAGACAATTTCATGAAGATCAGAATCATTGTTGTAATTCATTGGAATTGGGTCCCAATGTTTGTACGGTGGATCAAAGCTTCCTGCTATATGAACACCACGCCCGCCGTACTTCCAATGGAATGTGTGGGAAATTAACTGCTGAGATTGTGGGCTATCGGTATTTAATATATTCTGTGCTGGGTATTGAACACCATTAAATTGATCATCCAATTTATTGCTATTGACCTTTTGATGTATGTTGACGCCATGATGCACTCTTTCGATGTTGGATGTCTCAAATGATGAACTGTGCGTTTCTTGGTCGAAATCACGTGTTAAATTCACAGACTGAACAATTTCGGAAATCATATTTTCGCTATGGGAAAAATGTTCTACATTTGAATCTTTCTGTTCACAACACTCGAAAGCACAGGCTTCTCGTATTTCTGCAGAAGACATTCCATTTTCATCCTCGGTGTTTATTTCACGCGGGCAAGTTCTAACCGTACCAAGTTGTTGACCTTCATTTTCAGGATTTGTTTCTGACAATAGTAATTCAGATTGTTCGTGGTCTAAGAAAAACGATAAATATCGAGGATCCTCTTGATCTTGTTGGATATCTACCTCTTCCATTTGAAGAGCAGCGTTGGATAAAAGTTCTTCGGCAGTCTCGTTTACAATTTCATTGAAAATTTGTTCGTTGGAAATAATCTCTGTAATTTGTCTGAACCCATATTCTATCAAGGATTCAGGTTGTTCGAGACTCTGGATCGAACCTGAACCACTCTCGAGAGATGGAACTTCGCTGTATATAGAGATTCTTTCAATTCTTTCCAATTCTTGCTCGCAACCAACGCGATCGGGAACCGCAACATTGAGCAGTCCATCCGACTCTGCAAAGCGAGTCGATTGATCTTGAAATGGTGCGCTCATGTTATCAATGGAAGAGGTATCTCTATTTTCCAAAGTAACATTGTCAGCTTGTGCATCTTTCGCACTACCACCCTTGAACAAAGAGTCCGCCGAGTTAGGATCTCTGTCATCAATAACCGTAGGTCTGGCGACACCTTTTACGATTTCTTCATCTATCTCTTCTTTAACATATCCACCTCGTCTATCCTCGTTTAAATCATCATCGCCTACAAGAGGTTTACCTAACTCGAATTCAGCATTCTCAGCAAATGATAATTTATATTCAGTACCCTTCTTTAATTCTTTTCGCATCTCTTCAAATAATCTCACATCCTTTCCTTTATTCTCAATACTCTCGTGTTCTTCACTTGTAAATTCTTCTCTCTTTTCGTCCAATAGACCTTGTTGCCATTTAACATGACGCGTTTCTCTTGTCGGCTCCCTCAATAGGAATTTCGGCATAAGATAACTTTCTGTTTTGATTTCATTCAACCCTTTCTTCCATTCATCTTCAACGCCCACAACCCAGTGGTCAATAACCCCCAGACAATCGTGACAATTTCCGATCTCTTTTTTGAATAAAGAGTTATACATGTCGCAAGCTGATCTTGCGTGTATTACGAAATCAGGATAATCAAAGAAACCTTTTGTGGAAGTTTGGTTTTGTCGTTGTCTATCGGAATTGAAGAAAAGCTCCTCGAGACGTTTCGTAAAAATCTCTAAGGCAACTGATAAACGAATGAATAAAGTCCCTGGTGATGGTCCATGTTGGTCAGGCAAAGAATTTTTTAGATGGTTTAAGGTCGGTGCTGGATTCTCCATTTGTTTGAAGACACAATCACATTAAATCTCGAGTTTCTTTTATTGGAAAGTTTTTTTCATAAAATTTTATTTTAATTTGAGATCCTCTTTTATCGATATTAGGTAATTTATGATGAAAGCATAAGTCACTGCAATTGTACAATTTCCAAGGATTTTATTACAATAATTACAATGAGAATGTATCCATGAAATCATATATTTGATTTAAAGACGCGTTTTTGGCTTAATAGCCTAGCAAAATTAAATCAAGTTTCTGGTGTATCCACATCACTTAACACAAGCGAGATATCTTTTTATCCCACCCTGGATCTAAAGCAATTATCGGATAAGAGGCACGAACGTGGGCAAACTCAATAGGCAATTTAAAACAACGATTTTTTTAGAGACAATCACCCTCCTATTCCATGTCGGAAATGTGTGATAAACTTTAAGCTGTTATTACTTTTAATGCTTACCTCCATAAAACTCTGGAGCTTTTTCAAATTCGTAGATCCAATATCCGTTCTTAACATTGTACATTTCTAAAGCTGACAAATTAATACAATCAATCGAGTTATTGAATCAAATGCTATACTATTGATGAACTATATGATTTATGTTACAATATTAGATTATTCATATTTTATTATGTTAATTACTGTTTTATTTTTTTTTTAGAGTAAACAATTTCTTGTATGTATTTAAAAATAAAAAATATGATCACATCCAATATTATTACTATAATTAATAATTACCTTATCCTATTTGATATCAAAAAACACTTGAGAACTAAGACTTGAAAAAATAATAATAAATATTTCAGCACAGACAGTGTAAAGTAATTAATTTCATCTCACTTTTAGAAAAAAAACATATAATTTTGCATATAAAATCCAATAATAAAAAAATTAACATTATATTATTTGACTGATGAAATACTGTATAATTGAATTGATTTAAAATTATTAATAAAAATATATATTGAAATTTTATTGCATAATTTGATT
>CAJVPV010003717.1:0-10926 GCA_910591835.1 Acaulospora morrowiae | reverse complement strand
ATACCTTAGTAATTACTCAGATAATGTAATCAGAAGTTTAAATAGTTTATATAGTATAATAGTTTATGAGTCATAGCGATAGTCTTATAGCAGATAGTCATGGTAGTATAAATAGAAGTGACAAAAGCACAAAAGGAAAAAAGGAAAAGTTTGAACAATAATAACAATAATATTAACTCTAACTTAATTTAGTAATAATAAATTATCCCTCTGATAGAAGTGCGGGACAGTCGTGCAAATGTTAATTAAAGATTACTAAAAGTAGTGGTGTGATAGACACGTTTAAAAAGAAAATTGGTAATTAATCTCTCTTCTAGAGTAATGTCGCTGCGAGAGGATTGTTCTGATAGTCACTAAAAGGGATAATGACTTGAACAATTAATAAAGGGTAACAAAGGAAAGAAGAAGGTTAATTATAGGTTCAAGATTAACTAAGTCAAATCCATGCCTCAAGTAAAGAAAAAAAGAATAACCTACTCCAATGTTATATGAGTTTGACCTGCTCCAAGTAATAGACTTGTCATTTCTATGTCAACAATATGAATGAATTATCTTTCTAATAAGCTATTAACTATGATTAATAAATGTTTTTGGAAGATTTGATTAAATATTGTTTTGATATAAATCAAATTGTGATTGGGTAGAAATAGTATTTGATTTTAAAATTTAATTGATAATTAAAGATCTGACTTGTAATTCTATATAAGAGTTTGATTTTTATTTTATTTTATTTTTTTAGCCTTTAATCAAATTGCAAATGAAAGCATTTATTAATTCAATTTTAAAAAACAGCAATACAATACATATAATATTATATTAAAGCTAAACTAGTACAATTTTGCAGAACAAATATCAATGAGTTTAGATTTGTACCAAATCTGAACTCTCTAAATGTAATTGTAAGAAATAATAATATTGCTCCTTTTTAAAACAAGATATCAGAAGTCTATATCTTGAAAAATCAATACCAGCTTATATTCAAATTGTTATCCAATACAAATCTATAGTCCTAAAAAGTAAAAAAAAATTTATTTTTTAAGAAATTAAAAATGAAAAGAAAAAAGGAAAAGAAAGGTTTGCACTAGTAAAACAAAAACTCTTTTTGACTACTATCTAGTCTGATTACTTGTAACTGGGGAACTATTTAATTTCTACTATTTCATTGTTGACCAAAAACATTTAAGGATACTTCCAGAAGAGTATTTTTTGAAACTTTATGCTCAAACATTTCTAATCTTTAAAAAGGATTGATATTTCAATTGACAGTTGCTTTTCCAGTCAAATCTCCAAGAATTTATAACTTTATTCAACCAGTAAATAATTTTAAGACCTCTTTTTCTAACAATTTTTGAAATAATCAACAGTAGAGCTAACTTATTACTGAATTGAAATAAGACCTTTTTTTAATTGTAAAGAAAAACAAAACCAGTTCAAAAAAGAAAAAAGAAAATACCAAACCACTTCTTTTGTCAAAAAGTATATCTCATCACCTTGCTTTTTCTACTATTATCAATTATATCATCAAATATAAGTTATATAAGATAAAATATATAGGATTTATATATCTTGTTTATATTTCTTGCTATATACAGATCAACTAATTCAAATTTTGAGCCAATCATCATTTAAGAATTCTGTGTAATCAAAAATTCAAGGTCAAACTGAGATAGACAAAATTTCTCAGAAAAATCAGAAAAAAGTATATACACTTGAGAAAATAGGAGAGAGACTTGAGAATAAGAATTCTAATGATTCTCTTCGATTCTGTATTCAATTCTCAAGTTTATATTAAATTTAATAGGTGAAATATACTTTACTATCATTTTAAATAGTGTTCCAAACCTCATGCGATTCTTTGCAATTCTGTTCAATTCCAATTTTCAGAACCATACTTGAAGAAGATGAAAGTAGAGTTTTCAAAGTTAGTAATAATCTTCTCTAGAACCTTGAACCTCTAAAAAAAAGGAGGTAAGTATTTTTTTCTACAAGTTCTTTTTTCTAACAATGTGTTCTTGCTTTTGATTTTATAGATAGGTTTTTTTTATATTTACTTGCAGAAATACAAAAAGTTTATGTTAAAGAAGAAAAAAAACAAGTAAGAAAAGACTAAATAAAGTCTTTGAACAGTAATGTTATTAGAGAAAGTGTATAAACTTTGTTATAAAGAAATATAAAATTTCTCTAAAACATCTGTTTTTGGAATGGCAAGAGAATCAACAGAAAAAGTTTTTTTTTTTATGTGAAAGTTTGATATCTTTGGAGTTTTGTTAAGAAATAATATAGTTACAACCAAGTAGATGGCTGCAATCAAGTGAATAGTGCTTTCCAGTTAATATATTCTTGTAAAAGAAAATATTTTGGATTTCTTGATTGGATTTTTATTAACTTAAATCATATTTCAAAAAATATGTTTGGAGTATACTAGTCCAAATTGGATTATTCAGTAGCCAAAGTATAGCTGATTAAATTCAAATTTATTAATAAAAGTTTATATTAAAGTTTTGTAGTTTGGTCCAATTTATACCATTTGGCACTTAAAAAAAATACAATAATTCAATAAAAAAATATATAACATTTGGCAATAAAATCATTTGTCAAAAAAATATTTCTAGTTAAAAAATAATTGGCAATAAAGTTACAACATTCTATAATAAAAATTATAACATTCAAAATAAATTTTTATTATTTAACTATAAAGTTGACAAAATTATTTAGTATTATATACTTTGGTAAAATCAAAATGTATATTTTCAATAAAAAAATTATATTTATAATAATATTTAGCAAAATTTAATTAGTACTTAATAAATTTATTAAAAATATAAAATATATAAAATTTGAAATAATTATTCACTAGTTATTTATTAATTATTCACTAATTATTCACTAATTAATTATTTGGTAATCATTTGCATATTATTCACTAAATTCCTTCTCTATTTCTTCATCTGAATTTTCTTGCTTATAATTTTCATCTTTTTCTTTTACTGATTTTGTCATGGCCCTTATAACTCTTGAAAATTTTATAATGCTGAGTTTCTTTTGCTTTGGAGTATTGTTTTGTGGTTTTTATGCTTTTTGCACTTCTTGTGCTTTTCATGATTTTTTTTTAATTTTCTTCTTTAATATTGTCTCCTGAATTTCACCTATTTGTATACTTTCTCCAGTTTGATACTTCTCTCCCTCTAAATATATAAGTGATTCCTTATAATCAGATATTCTTTGTCTTTTATGTTTTTTTACCGATTGTTTATCTTTTTACTTTGTTCTATTTCTTGCTCTTCATCCTTTGATTTACAAGCTCAACTTGACATGTTTTCTGGTAGGATTACATTGTGACAATAAGATTTGCTATAGTTTTGTTTATGTGTTAATTGAAATAGTTGAATTAACTTTGAATGTTCATCCAAGTTTTCCAATAAATCTTTCAACTATAAATTAATTAATAATAAATTAATTATTTGATATAAAATCATTTATTAAAAAATACTTTATTAAAATGTCAACTATAGTTATATATATTTATTCTTTTCTTATTATTGTTTTCTGAATTAGTTTCACTTTCTTTAACTGAATAGTGTCATATGCCAATCCAACCTCAAAGACTAGTATAGGACGGAGAACTGATAGCAGAGAGACACTTTGAATGGTAAAGGCCAATGTGATATGCTATAGTTCGTAGAGGAGATACTTGAGGTTTTAAAGATCATAAGGCAAGAGACATAACAATTATAATTGTATAAAAACAAATATAATTGTGGTGATTTGTAATAAACTGTTTATTATCAAAATATTATTACACTCCTAATTCTATCAATTCCACCTTTAATTCTCCTACAAATCTCTCTCCATTTTCTTTACAACTTTCCTACAATTTCTTTATCATTTTTCTTTCCCTTGTATACGAAATACATGATTATCCTATTTATATAAAAAGAAATAAAGGATATAATTGGTGTGCTAAATTATTGAGAGTAACAAATAATACAAATATGGAAAAGTTAATGAAAGGCTAATTTGTAACATGTTTTTCAATCCTTCGTGTTCATAACTTAGGGGGTTATCACTTGATCATGTGATATAACAATATATTTTAATTGGATACTATAAATGTTTGATCGAAATCCTTAGTTATCGCAAAAGTGGTGACTGAAACCTTTTTTCTGGTTCTAAGTAATGTTGTTCAGCGGATAAAAATACTATAGGTCTATTATTGGCAAATTAATATGTTAGATCGATGTTTGGTGTGAAATTTCCTATTTAAGAAAAGTTAAACTTTTAGGTTTAACACTATATAGACTATACTTTCTAACATAATTTCTTTTTCTTTAACCTTCCCTGTGTCATAGTTGCTTGTCCATTTACTGTTCATGCTATATCCATATTTTCTTTTGTTTATTTTACCAATCAAAGAGTTATAAAATATTTTTCACAGCAATGGTAACATAGGATCTCCTTGATCTAAATCACTCTTGATTCTATACTCTTTTGTTATTTTGTATTTTGTAATTATATCTGCTGATCTGTTCTCTCTCATTCCCAGAATTATCTTTGTCAATTTTAATAGGATTCTTATTCTTTCTAGGATTATTTTTAGAACTCTTTTTTCTACTGAGTCGAAAGCTTTCTTGATATCCTGAAGCAGGATCTGCATTTCTTTTTTATTTACTTGTACATCCTCTATTATGTTCTGTAGAATTATTCTTGATTTGATTTTGAGTTCTCCTGTCATGTCTGTCCAGTTATTTTCTTGTAGGATTTTGCTTGATGTTAATATTGCATTCATTCCTTTTGTGATTACTTTGGAAAAAATTCTTCTTCCTGTCTCTATTAGGACTATCAGTTTTAATTTGTTCATTTGGCCTTGCCAGTCATCTATTTTGAAATTAGATAGATTTATAAGTGATTTCATTCCTTTGGTATTTTTCCGTCTTTAAGAATATCATTAAGCAATTCTCTAAAACTATTCTGTTTTTTTTTTTACAGTTCTTTAGCATTTCATATGATATTTCTAATGCTAGGGTTCCGAAAAAGTACCGAACTGGTATCGAACTGGTATCGAAATGGTATCGATCTATAGTAAATTTAATATATGGGTTGTGACCTACTCATATGTTTTTATAGTATCGAACTAGTATCGAAGTGGTATCGAAGTGGTATCGTTAGGAGCCCTATCTAATGCTTTAGGTGCCTTTCTATTTGCTGTTTCCTTAATTACCTTGTTAAGTTCTTATTTAGATATTGGTTTCAGCAATTTTGCTTTTCTCCTATCTTATATTTTAACCATTGGATTTTTGTATTCTTCCAGCCAATTTTTCCATTACTCTTCCAGTTTCCACTTTTTAGTTCTATTTTGCTGATCAAAGTGCTCTTGTGTCAAGTCTTTAATTTTCTTTTCTTTCAATTTCATGTGTCTTGTGACATGGTCTTACATCTTATTAATTTGCTCCTTTGCCAAGTCATGTACCAGAATACTTGATATCAGATTTTTTTATTTTTTGTTTTCTTGCCATCTTTCTGCTTTTTTTTTTATAGCTTCCAAAATCCACTATTTTCTCATGGATTTGGCTTTTGCTTTATACAGTTTTCTCAGGTCTCTCTATTTCTGTTCCATTTCTGTTTTCCATTTCTTTACTTTTTCTATATCATTCAGATATTTTAGTTTTATTCACATTTCCAGTAGTACTTTTATTCATTTGTTGATTTGTCTCTTTTTTTGGTTGTCCTTTTCTTATTTCCTAATTGTTTTTTTTTAATTTCTCTTGTGGTATCTATTGCTTTGCTTAGTTTTCTAAAGGCTATAAATTGTGCTGTTTTTATTCTTTTACTTAACTCTTGTACATCTGTTTTCAGGATTTTTTTCAGAATAACTTTTTCTGCCACCTTTTTCTATTGCTTCTTTAGTATTTGCCATTTGTTGTTCGCTTCCAGTATTGTTTCTTCTATTTCTTTATTTTATAGTTGTTCTTTATTTTTTCTTATCTTGTCTATTTTTTTTCTTCACTCTTTTTATTTCACGTCATCCATCTGCTTGTAGTCATATATTTGCCTTTCACTTGTTGTTCTTACTCTTATTATTTTTTTTGTAATTATATATAAGTCTATTTCTACTTCTACTGCCTTGTTATTTATGTTTAGTTGCTGTCTGATGTTGGTTATATTTGCTCTTTTACATAGTTCCTTCATGTTTTCTGAGATCTATACCATGTCTATTCTGCTTTTTGTTTTGTTGCCCCAGGTATATTCTTTTGTGCTTTTGTTATGTTGTCTATATGTATCATATAATTTGAATTCTTTTAACATTTTGATTCATTTGTTCTTTTTTTTTGGCTCCTTTCCCTCCATTCTATCCATGTCATTCTTAATTGTTGTATTCATGTTCCCCATAATTATTATATCTACTACTTGTCTCTTTCTCCATTTCCTTAAGATTTTTTTTATTTCTATTATCATTTTTTTCCTTTCTTAACTTAATTGTAATGAAACATATATCTGTATTATCCTTATACTTTGTCTTTCTTTAAATATTAATTCTACTGTCAGGATTCTTCCTTGCCATCTTATTATCTTTTCAATATGTTTAGCCCAATCTCTTTACACTATTAGACCTACTTCTCCTGAATACTTTTCAGTGTGTGTCCAGTACATCTTATATTTATTGTCTTTTATTGTTTTTCTGTTGCTTTTTTGAATTTATTGTTAGATATTCCTATTATGGTTAAGTTGCTCTAGTAATAATAGTGTTGTAATTGTTATTTTTTGAACTCTTCATTTAGTATATTTATATTTATTGTCGCAATTTTTATATTTTCTATATTTGTTCTTTTTTTCTTATATATGTTAACGTTTTTTTATTATTTTGGCTATTTTTTTGTTATAATGTTATATTTTATTTGTAATTGTTATAGTGTGATTCTTTTTATATTGTTTTTGTGACTGTTGTTTATTTTTTATAATTGTTAACTAACCCTTTTTCAATAAATCGGTTAACATTCTTCCCATCTACTCTATTTGTTTCTCTATTTTATTCTGTCTTTCTGCTACTTTCTTATTGATTGCCTTGTATATTGTCAATGGAATTTCATCTTCTTCAATATTTATCTCTTCTGTATCTTGATATTGTGTTTATTGTTCTTCTGTTCTTTTCTTTATGTATTCTACTTCTTTTTGTTCTTTTTGTGATGTTGTTTATCATTTTTATAGCATATTAATTTTCTCTTCTATACTCCTGATTTTTTCTTCTAAACTGCTCAATCTCTCTCTGATTTCTTCTTGTTTCCTGCTTTCTTTTTTGAGTACTGATCTGGATTGGCTTTGCTTTTTCATTATTTCTGCGAAGGATATAAGCACTTCTTTTTCCAGTCCTTTTCTAAACCTTGATTGGATTGATGCAAATTTTGCTTAAGCAATAGATTTGTCTCTCTGGATTCTTATCTCCTTATATTAAAAAGCGATATACCCACTTTGTCCACATTTGTAACAAAGTCTTTCATATTGATTTACAAAACTGATTGTTGGTTTGTTCAAAATAAAGGTTTGTTTGTTACTGCTTTTAATTGGTTTTCTGTTTTGAATGCTATGTATGCAAATCTTTCTTTGAAGTATCTGCCTGTTCTTGGGATATATAGGGTTTTTTTTTCTATTTTTCTTACTATTTTCTCTAAGTTATATACAGTGGTGTCTGTTATCAATTCTGCTAGTTTGGGTACATATTTGGATCTTCTTGTGAGTTTCTCTTTTTCTTTTCATTTTGAAAGTATTCTCAAGTATTTTTTTTCAAAAAGGATTGACCACATTTCAGTTAGTAGTTGTGCATCTTTTTCTTTCTTAAAAGTTACGATTGCTGTTTGTCACATTTCTACTAGTTGGATTTCTATCATATGAATATCCACAAACTTTCTTAAAGTTGCCTTGATTGTCTCCTTGCTTGCTGAAAGGGAAATGTTTCTGACTATCACTATGTTTCTTTCTTCTGATTGGTGTTTTCTCTGTTCTGCCAGAATTAGATATTCTCTATTTTCATCCATACCAAAGTTGATATTACATACCTCCTGTATGTCAATGAAATTTCCAAAATTAGCAATGATTGCTTTTTTTTTACTGCTGTTTTTCTTTCTACTCTGACTCTCAAGAAAGAGTCAAAGGCTATACATGCCTCCTCTACCATTTCTAAAGTTTCTATTGATTCAATACCTGTTGCCAGCTCCATTATACATGTGCGTCTTGGTTTCCTTTTTACTTCTCTTGATCTTTTCTTCTTCTTCTGCTCCTTTTCTTTCTCTTCATAGGCTTCTTTTACTTCTATTCTAATATCTGCTCCTTCTGTATTCCTGCTTTTCTCTTCTGTTTCTATATCCCCTCTTCAATCTCCATTTCTTGTTCTTTTGTTGCCTCTTGCTTTTCTTTTTTTGCTTCTTTCTGCTCCTTGTCTGTTTTTTTTTCTTTTTTTCTTTTTTATATCCATGCTTGTTGTCCATATCTATATTTTTTTTCTTTTTTTCTTATCCAAGCTTTTAGGTCTTCCTGGCTTTCTCTTGGCAATAGTAGTAGCTATCACTCTCACTTCTCTGATTGCATTTATTGTTTTTCTATCTATGTTCCTTCCTCTTCCCATACTTAATGTTGTTACTTGACTGACTTACATTTTTTCTTTTCACTTTTTTGTCACTTTTTTTGATTTCCTAAAAGACAATTTTTCCTGTGTGGAAAAGAGTTTTTAGAATAGTTATTTCTTCTATTATTCAAATATAGAAATTAAAAAATTAATTAATAATATATCTTAATATTTTAAATTAATAACGTGTTTTAAGATTATATAAGTATCTCAAAGATACAAAATAAATAATTTTTTTTATATTTTGTTTATTTATTAAAGTTTAAAATAATATATAATTTCTTTTTTAATATTATTTTAACAATTAAAAATTAAAAAAAGCTTTATATAATTATTATACAATACTATAGTATAATAACCAATGTTACTAAAATTTTTGAAAATTTTATTAACTTTTGATAGATACCATTATATATTACCAACATTTATCAACATTTATTAGTTTTAGCTATATTTTCTATATAATATTTTCTTCTTTTCACCAAGAATTCTCAAAACACCTATATAGTTTTGTACGGCGCAGTAAATTTGGAGCGCCGTAGCTCAAAAACCAAGTTTCGAAGCTTCTTGGAGGTTCTAAGCAACTATTTGCGGAAAGACTAGAGAACCAATATTTGTTAAGACTTCAAAAGCGATTGTTTTACTAATATTTTGAGTAATTTACTTTTTCTCTTATGGATAAAAATTTTCTTTGATAATCATTCTAAGTGTAACAAATAATTTTCTAGCCAATTCTTTTGTGTAAATAGATGAACCACACATAAATAATTAGATTAGAGACGACCTATAATTGACCAAAACATTATAAAAAGGTTGCAATTTTCCCCAGCTGTGAAAAAAGAACAACTATTATAATTATAAAATTCTAAATTCTTGTGTTTTCTTTAACTTTCTTTTAATAAAATTATATTTATTCCATATTTTTCTTTTATATTTTTCTATTATATTTCTATTGAAATTCAATATTTTTATATTGTTATCTTAGATTTCAATGTCAGAGCAGAGTTTGTGAAATTGACTGAAACAATAATTTTGAATTGTTTATATTAATTTATTTAATAGTATTTAAAACAAAACATATGTTGAATAAATTAAATCATTGAGGATTGAAAATTATTTTTATCAGTAATTTTGAAGTTTGTTAAGGGAAAAACTAAAAGTTTCAATATATTTGATTGTAAATTTCATCTTTTTTGATTTTCTTTAATATTTTTTTAAATATTTTCTTTTATTCTTCTTTATTCTGTTCATATTTTCTTTTATTTTATAGTAACACCCTGTTTACTGCATATCTAAATTGGCACAATTCTTATTTTGCTTTTCTAAGGCAATAAAAATAGAGAAAAAATAATAAATTTGCAAAGGTTGTATTAAAACAAACATTAAATTCAGTAATTTTGTTTGAATATATTGTTAGAATTAAATTTTTATTATAGAAAGAAAAAGATAAAAAAAAGAATAATTATTATAATCATATAAGAGAAAAGTATTTAAAAACAAAAATTATAAAGAAAGACTGCCACAGGTCTTTTTCCATACAACCAAGAGCTAATGAAAACTTTCAACTTGCTTAGGCCTTGACCAGAGATTCCATCCCAATGCAACAATATTCTTTATGTCCTTTGGGTTTAAAGCTTATTTGCCTTAAAAAATAAGAAGAGAAAGATGGTTTTTGAAAGATGATTTTTCAAAAAGAAAATTTTTTAAAAATTAGTAGTGAATAAATGAAAATTTTATTTTATGACTTTAAAAACTATTATTAACTTTCTTTTTTCACTTGTTATATTCTCCAAATGGCTTAAGTCATAATTTTCTTTTATAACTTTCAGAATAATCTTTTTAAAATAATGTTATTTTAAAAAGATAAATTAATTAATAACTTTTTATTTGATATATTTATTAATACAACTTATAAAAGCTTTTAATTATACTTAGTATTTCACAATTGTTTCATATTCATTTTTTCAATAAAGAAAAATTTTAATTAAAAAAATTTTTTTTGATTCTTATTTAAGATTATTATTATTATTTCATACTTTCTTATTTTTATTTATATTATTATTATTATTTCTATCTAATATACTATAAAATTATAACATTATAACTTATAAATTATTATACCATAAAATAAAACTATATAAGCTTTTTATTATGTCATTAGACTATTTATTAGAATATTTTTATTGCACTGATTAAGCACATTACATAAATATTATATTTTTTTTTTTAATCCTACAATCAGGTTGGTGTCGTTTATTTATTTAATCATAAAGAACCATTACAAGTTGAAAATCCATGTAAAGTATAAATTT
>CAJVPV010003716.1:0-10926 GCA_910591835.1 Acaulospora morrowiae | reverse complement strand
AAATTTCCAGAGTTTTTTTATTTTAAAAAATTCTATATTAAAAATTCTTAAAAACCTTTGAAGATTTTCAAAGATTTCTCCAGAAATTTTCTGATGAAAGGCTATTAGCAAATAGTGATTAAAAATTTTAATTATATTTAATAAATATTATGATAAAAAGTTTTGATCTATAAATATATGTATTGTAGTATTGCAGGTTTTGAATTGTTAAAGCTATAAAAATAGAACTATTGATGTTAAAATTATCTATATTGAAGCTATAATTGTTAGATATATAATTGTTAACTTGCAGTTTTAGCCTTATAATTATTGTAATTGTTAAAAATTAACTGTATTATAGATCTACAATACATATATAGATACAAATTAAGTATGTAATTGAACAAAAATTGAAAAATACAATTGAATGTGAACAAGCTATATATTAAAAAAAATTTTGTCAATTTTTTTTTTGCTGTTTGCTATCTTGCTTTCAACAAGATATAGATATAAACAACATGTAACCAATATAATCAACTATATTGATACTTATAACATTTATCGATTTTATTAATTTTATTAATTTTATTGATTTTATATATCTACTTTTCTATCTAGTTGTCGATTTTTGCTATTGCTTATCACTTGCCATTTGTTTTTTGCTATTTTATTATCAACAAGATACAAAGGTAAGTAACATATAATTGATATACCTGGCTATATTAGCACCTATAAAATTTGTCGATTTTTTTATTTTATTAATTTTTGACTTTATTATTTGTTTTCTATTTAGTTATCAATTATTTTTTTTCCTGCTTGACATTTTTCTGTTAACAAAATACAAAGGTAAGCAATATGTAACTTATATATCCAGCTATATAAATACCTAAAATGTCTATTGGTTTATTAATTTTGTTGATTTTATTAATTTTACTGGTTTTATATATTTATTTTTTATTTAGTTTGGATTTTTGACATATTTACTTGTAAATAAGTATTAATTAAATATAAAAACATTGTTGATATCTTCTGTACAAATATTTATACTTGTAAAAAAATATATATATAAAAACATAAAATAGATTTTCAAAAGTTATAAAGATGCTAGAAATAATTGATCTCTTGCTGCAAAGGGTAAGTAAAGAGGTGAAACAAAATTAACTAGTTACCTGTGTCCTGTATCAAAAGTTGCTATGTACCTCCAGTGAAAAACCCTGGATTAGTACAAACAAGGTATTTTTGTTACAAGAACTTACTTGTGAATATCAAACAGCATCAATGTTGTCTCTGGTAGAAAATCCTGAACTAATAACCTATGTTGTATTGACTTGTAGTCAGGTATATTGCACCAATGTATGTCATATGTCTCCAGTAGGAAACCTTGGACTAATACAAGCAAATTGTGCTATTAAAATGTTGTTTACAGCTATCGATGTTTTGATATTACCTCTAGTGGGAAACCCTGGACTAATAACTGAAATTTTTGTCAATTGTTATATTTACATACATGTTTTCTGTATTTCGACTATAAAAGTCTAACTGCTATAAGCAATGCAATCGATAAACAAATATTGGTATATACAGGGTTGTCGATTATTTATATTTCATATAGCAAGGTTATATATATACATATTAAATTGTTTTTTCTATCTATTATTAGAAATTTTTATCACTGCCTTACATTTTCTTGTATCATATAAAATTGATAATCAAATAAAATATTTTTTTTTTTTAAACAATCCTATCCAAAATTTATTAAGTGTTCACCTGGTCATTTCTAACCCTACTATTGATTCTTATCAAAATGTAAATATATTAAAAGTTTTTGTATATATTTTTAAATTTATTAATGATAAAATAAAAAATAAAAAAATTGGTGAAGAGATTTCTTAAGGTTTCTCAATTGCTGTGAAGATGACATAAAAACTATTGCTGATGTCTTAAAAGTTAATATTGCTAAAGCAAAAAAAAATAAAAAAAAAATCTATAAAAATTTTATAAGTCTAAATTTTACATGCTTTTTTCAAACCTGTATTAATTTAATACATTATATTGTAGATTAGAGAAAATCTTTTAACTCAAAAATATCTTGATAAAGTACATGCAATAAAAACAATATTTTTGGATCCTGTACCTGATTACAATGAAAAAAAAATAAAAAAAAAATGAATTTATAAGAAAAAAAACCTTTTGCCTCCCCATATACCTGCAATTAATACTGCCTTCTGTTTTGTAAGAACAATAAAAAAAATGAAGAAATAATAATTCGTGACAAGACCTTAAACAAAGTAATATTTGCTGTATACTGAAACTGAATTGACCCTGATGTACTTGAACTTATGAGAAACACAACTGCCAATATGTTTGTTTTACGATGACAAGTTGCCTGATTATCTGAAATAAAAAAACTGGATCAAGGTACTTTAACAGCAGCAGGATATGTTATATTAAATAAATTTATTTCAATTTTTTAAATTTTATTAACATGTAAATACTTGCAGGTACCTTTCGACAAGAGAAAGTGGAATTTTTACATATGTTTACAATATACCTGTAGAATTGCAAGGATCTGAAAGACAATATTTGCAAGAAAAAAATATTGTAATGATGAATAACTTTCTTTTTAACTATACTATGAATATATATTCCCAAGGATGTGATTTCAAGTATCCAAAAAAAAACCAAAGAATTTGACTTTCTCCAATTGAATGGTAACTAGTATAGTACTGTTGATAAAGGAATTATGATTTCTTGCAATGCAAAAAAAATTTTTTAAACCATCCTTTAAGTCTTTGTAAGGTCTATGTAGCCTGGAAATATAGTAAATTTGCATATATCAATACTAATTTTTTAGAACATGCAATTGCAGCAATTTGTTTGAGAAGAATACAACCTGCCAATAGTGGTGAATTCGATTGTCAAGAAGGAGATTTTGATAGTGGTAATTTTTATTTAGCCAAATGGGAAATTAAAGTAGAAATAATAGATATTTTTAAAAAAGAGTTAAATTTTTAAAAATTTAAAGTATTGCTGATTTAAATTTTTAATATTTTTTTAGGAAATACTTTTTACTGTTGGCCAAAGAATGAATTATATGGCATTATAGTCTTGCTGATAAAGTATATAACTTGTGGACTGTTACAAAATTTAGCCAAAAAAACAATAACAGCTGTAAAAAAATAGAGGAAAGGAAAAGAAGAAAAATATAATGTGGATTACTAATATAATTAATTATTGATAGATTCTTATGTTTTACAAGCTCTTGAAAAATCAATAAAAAAAATATTATTAAAAATAATGCTAATTATGAAGGAACATATATAAATATAAAAAATAATAATTAATTATAAATAAATTAGTAATTTTAATAAATTTTATTTATAATGTTAATTTAATTTAAAAAATTGTTAATTGAAAATTTTTTAAATTAAATTAAAGTAAATATATTATAATAAAAATCATTATTGATAAAATAATTGAATCAAATCAATCAAATCAAATATGAATCGAATCAAGCTATACCATATCTAATTTGAATTCAAATTGTATATTTAAAAATAAATCAAATCAAATTTAGTTAAAATCTGATCTGATTAGATCTGTTGTGATCCCTACCTTTATTATTCACAATTATTTTGTTCTTTATATATTCTTTCTTTACTATTTTATAAATAAATAAATTATAAAAAAAAAAATTAAACAATTAATAAAATAATTTAATTACTGGATTATTTTGATATAAAATTTCAAATTTTTCCACAAAATCTTGAATAATATTAGGAATCTCCAAAATATTTTTAATATAACTAATTATTGATCAATGAAATAAAAAATATTCTATATTATTATATAATAATATACAAGTTTTTTTTTTAAAATATTAAGTAAGGCATTTCTCATAATCTTTATTAATTGAGTAAAATGTTAAATAATTAATATTTAGATTGTGGGATACATTACTATATATGTTAGCCTATTATTAAATAGATATACAGTATTTTAGAAAAAAACCTTTTTGAGAAAGGAAAATAAAAGGAACTATCTATGTTTGAAAGGCTAATGCCTCCTTAATAATTTATTCTCTCATAGAAAGACATTAATAGATTTTCAGAGAAAAATTAAATAATAATGTTAGTGTGATTGTTTAATTGGGAATAGAGAGATTTGTTTGCCAGTAGAGTTTTTGTTTTTGTTTTATTATTTTTTGTATGTGATTATTTATTTTTTCTATGTTTGTCTGCTTGAGTAATGTTATAAATTTCTTCTTCTTTATTTATACTTTTGTTTTGAGGAATCTATATTTTCTGGTAAATTAAGTTAAGAAAATCATTTTGAAGTTTGTTTAGGATTTTTAGATCTTTTGGAGTTGATTTAAGATTTGTGAAAAAGAAGCTGGTATTTGTAAGGCCAAAAGCTAGATTTATACAGATAAGTAGTGTATTAATAAGCTGTTGGAAAATTTTTAAATTAAAGTTTTTGTTGTTTATAAAGGAAAGGGTAACTTGTACTTTGATGTTTTTAATTATTTGAGTTATAGCCGGATTACTCTCTTTACAAAGCCAGATATGATATGTAGTTTCTGGAGCAGTGTTATAGTGAAGACAGAGATTTTTAATATAGAGATGAGATAAGGTAGAGTATAAATAAGATTTAGTTAGTAATGTGTTAGAAAGAATTTTGAGGCAGAAGTTATGTAGATTGGATTGAGATTGGATAGTTAATAAGGGATTTTTTTTAAGAAAGGTAAGTATATGTTGTAAAAGAGAGAAGTCAGGTTTAAAAATAGTTTTTGCTTTTTCAGAATAGATTATATTAGTTAATCTGATTGTTTTATTTATTTTTTTGATAAGATCTCATATTAGAGAAAGTGGATTATTTTGTATAATTAGTAAGATATATAGTATTACACTTGATTTTTGCTCAAGATTTTCAATACCCTTTGCCTGATTTTACTAGCATTTATTTTTGAAATGTTGTTTATTCTACAATAATTATTATATTACTATTCTTGTTATTGTTTAGCACTGTACTTTTCGTGCTATTGTTGCTTTAGAATATTTTCTATTTTATTTATTTCTCTTTATTCTTGTATCTTTGCTAGAGTATTTGTTTCTATGCTAACACATACAAATAACTGTTTTAACAAATATAATACTTCTTTTATATTTTTATTATTTCTTATAACTCATATTTATCATATATGAAAATATTATAACTTGAACATATATATAAAGGCTTCAATTTTACCTAAGAATTGGGAGGGCTTGAACTTATATTTTATCAAATAAATATCTTAACCTTTACAAAACAAATCATTATTGCTTCTTTTATCTAACCTCATACATCTTAGAATTGTACTAATTTGTATGCCTTTAGGAACTTTAGTATACTATATTGGTCCTGTCTATCTAAAATGCCTCCTTGCTACTAGTTCTCTGTCTTTATCTTTCTTCTGAGGTAGAAACAATATATGATAATAGTAAAGGAAATAGGTAAGTTATATTGAATTGAGAAATAATCATATTATAAGATTGAAGTTTTTTTATTGCTGAAGTAGGTTTATAGAAAGAACAGGATATTTGTAATATTTGGATAATGTTGTGAATGTTGCTAATAATAGTGGCATAAGATAGTTTACATTTTTTCCAGTAATTGAAAGGTAATAAGAGCAGAAGTTTGTTAGATATTTTTGTGTGTTTGCAAAAGATTGTTATTTCTTTTGTTTTGTTAGTAAAGAGAATAAGTATTAAAGACAAATAAAGAGATAAAAGAGAAGGAATAAAAAAATTGGTTGTATAGAATTTATTATATTGGAGAAAATTCCATGTAATCATTGTTGAATTGAAAGAGTATTTAGATGTTAAAAGGATTTCAGGATTTGGGTTTAAGAAAAATTCAATTGTTTTAAGAATTTTTTGTGATGATAAGATTAAGTATTTTTGAATGAGAGATTCTTAAATATTGAGTGGAATGTGAATTAGTGAAGGAGTTGATAGTTTGCTTTGAAAATTAAAGATAAGTATATTAAGAAGGTCTGATTGAGTTATTTTGGTTTTAATTGAATTGTTGATAAAAGGTTTTGTGAAAAGATTAAATGGGTTGTTGAATATAAATCAACATTCGTGTGAGTTATTTGTAATGTTGAAGTAGTAGCCAAAACATTTTATAAGGATTATGAAGCTGTTGGGATCATTGTTAGTTGCAATCCAGTGATTGATGCTATTTATTTTCTTTTTTGATTGAGTTTGGCTAATATTGATTCTTTAATAAAGTATTGGGTTTGGGTGAGAATTGTATACCATTATAGAATTTTGCCTTAGATATTAAAGCCAAATCTTGCCAAAATGTGATTTCAATTTGTTAATTGATTGTTATTGTAGTTAAGGATTTGTTTGATATAAAAGATATTCTTTTTGGATAGTTGTTTGGTAAAAATTAGTTATTTTTTATGTGTTTCTAGGGTTTAAATAATGGGAATAAACCCATTAGAGAATTAATAAGGGCAATATGAGATTGAACAAAGGGAAAAATTATATTGATGTGCTAATGAAACAGAGAATGTTGTAGTGTTATATGTGTGTACAATTGAATTTTTGAATAGTATTGATTTCAAGTTCTTTTAGTGGAGGAGTTATGAGATTGGTGAGAGAATATTAAAGGTTGGAGATAAGAACTTCAGATTGTAAATTTGAAATTGGTTTGATATTAAATATATTGGAGTTATAAAACAAGTTTTGTGAAAGTGTGCATTTAATATTAAATTTGTGTTTAATTATAGAATCAATTTTTCTTTGAAGAATTTTGAGAATGTTGATAGTTAAGAAGGTTGTTTGGAGTTTGAATTCAATTTGGAGTAAAAAAACTTTGTTATAGATATAGGTAGCCATAGAACCGGTTGTATATTTGGATTTTAGGGCTTGAGCTAATAATATACAAGTTTTAAAATAATCTAAATTCGAATGTTTTATATTATTCATGAATTTATATCCTTGTTAAATATTTTTTGATAATGGACTAATTGATAAATTAGAATGTTTATTAAAAAAAAATTATTTTATTTTCTGTTAAAGTACTCAATTTATTTTTTAAAACAAGTGTTATTAAATCTGCATATGCTTTATTGGAAAATTTATTAAAGAAATCTTTAAAAGAACTCAAAAAATTATAACTATCTAAAGAATCTTCTAATAAATTAATATTATAAAAATCTTTATTAAAGAAATAATTATTTTCAAGAGAATTTAAATTCTCTGCAAAAATCTAAAAGTAAATAACAATTAATTAATAAAATAAAATAATAAAAACAAAATATTATAAAAATATCTTTAAACATTCTGCACATCTTTAATATTATTTAAATTAATAGAAAATTTTGATTTATTTAAATCTTCATTAGACTTGTTACTAGAGTTCACAATTAAAACACATTTGCTAACATATCTTATATAAGAGAAATGTCTTGAAAAGGTATATTAACAAAATTAACATTTGTAATTTATTTTAAAAATCTTTGAAGAAATCTAGAAAATACATAAAATTAATCAATAAAATATTGATTAATTTTGACCAATTAAAAATTTAATTTATAAGTTGTAATAATTATGTCAATAAAATGATTTCATTTTTTTTTTTAAGGGCTAAGTTGTGATACATATATAGATTTTATTGTTAATTAATTAAGACCACAACTATCTATATATGAATAGTCTATTAACTATTGCTAATATTAATTCTCACTACTCACACTTTTTTACCAGAATACCAACTTACATCAAGTAAGTAGGTCTATACCCTAGCTTTTACTGCTATGTGATAGTTCTGTAACTACCCAAGTAAGTACCTATCACGTTGTACCTCCACTATGCACACCCACATATGGTAACACTGTCTTTCGATACAAGTATGCCCTTCCTAATAAATGCTCCGGTTGACCATTGGTTGGCACTAACTATCAAAAAATGATTTCATTTTCATTTTTTTTTTTTTAAAGTTAAATGGCATTAGATGCAAATCTTTATTGATACTCAATATTATATTACATCAAATATCCTTTGTAATACATTGACTACAACTAAATGCTAATCTATTAACTTTCATCTGATACCCAGAAACCCATCACTTAATGACTTTTCTTTGTGCTATCAGGAGACTATAAGGAATAGAAATTCTACTACTAGTTTTAAACTACCTAACCTATAGGACTTATATGCTTATGAGGGGCCTATACTGTTAATTATCTTATATAGATTACTTTTCACATCACACCTCTCTCAATCCATTACATAAGCAAAGGGGAACCTTCGATGCAAGCACATACTCCCTAGTGAATGCTTCGGTTTTGACTGCTAGTTGGACATTACCAAATCTAGGGGCCATTTTGGCCAAGTGGGACATGACTCCTTAAGAATCTTTACGTAAATATGGATTCACTGCCACTTACGAATTGATTCTTAAACTCCTAGTAGACACTCCAGATTTGGACTGGTTGGCATAGGCTGCCAAATCTAGTAGTCATTTTGACCAAGCAGGATGCAATTCTTATGTACTCTGTCTCGCCACATGGCTAGCCGTGTCATCTCATGATAGCACCAGATTGGTGTTCTCTTCAAGGCTCTCTACTTTCGGAAATTAACAGTGGGAAAGGCTTACCTGGGTTAGTTAAGATGAAATACAGCCCAGTCTGTACTTCCAAATGTATAGTTGGTTCTTGGCAACTTGTCTGATGATCATTGTACCACTTCCAGATGATCAATGTGCCACACACCTTTCTTGGAGATTACAATCCTATCATCCTACTGGATCAGCGTGCGAATGACTTCTTATAGGAAACAGGGCTCTTATAGGTTATGGCCCCAGATACCATTTTTGATTCGGTTCAACCGCCTTCACCTGGGATTGAACTGATATCTTGTGATCTGACCTGTGGAGTGTTAACTACTACACTATGGACCCACAGGTCATGATTTCATTTTCATTTTTTTTTTTTTATTTAAAGTGGAACGTGCACACAGCATGTGATCTTTATTGATACATTTAATATCCAGACAGACACCAAGTGTCTCTACAAACTAACCGGAAATTGGTTGGTACATGAATACCCTTTATGTCTCTACAGTTAATCTGCAATTTAATACTGCCTAGTACATATATTACTATTAGACTAACCTTATATAAGCAAACCAGCACCCCGACATCCCAGGAGAATGATAGCATTATTTCAATTGACAATATCCTAGCAGTCGACAACTATATAACTAGTCCTAGAATTAAAAACACTTGGAGCATAGGATCAATACACTGGATTAAAAGAGCTCAACAAATATACAGAATAGTAAACCTTACCAATAGCTCAACTGTCAAAGAAAAATGGAACCAGGTACCTGATTTGGAATCCCTCCAAACACTTTACTTAACTAATAAGATTCTCATTAAAAAGGACAAGCTCAGCTGCTCATCTCTGCTAGTATTTAGATGCAAAATACTTAACGGCTCTCTTCTTACAAGACAAGTATTACATGAGAGATATCCAGACCTATACAAAGACAACCTTTGCCCCAGATGCCTAGTTGCACCTGAGACACAAAGACACATATTCGAATGCTATAAAAGCACATCGGTGTTTGTTGAAATTGAAAACAAAATTGTAAACAAAATTAAAAAACTCTTACCTAAAAGTAGGTTCAAAACAATAGTAGCAGAATCAGTTCACCAACTACAAACTCTGATTATCAATAGAAAGTTAAATCTCGAAGGCTTAGCATGCAGAATGTCGATCCTCAAAATCCAGCTCTCAAAAAAAGCACAGGCCAAATTAACAAACTCTACTCTCAAACTTCTGTACAAAGCAATATGGATACCTAGATCGGCAACAGCAAACACCTCAATAATATCTGGCATCAGATGGAAAAAATCTACTCCGAAACCCACAATTACTAAACCAAAAGGATCATCTGTTGTGCAACCAGACTTATTCGACAAAATTATTATACATTTCAACTCACAACAAATAGATCAAATGAATATACTAAAGTCCCAAGATCTCATCTTAATTCTGGAAGGGCATTAACTATCCAGCACTAACACTAATCCAATCTACATTAAGTATAAGGAGGATCACTTTAGTTAGCATCATAGATAAGTTAACATTTATTTGAAGAAATATTCTGTAAAGATGTTTGATGTAAATCATGTATCATATATATATAATTTAATAAAGACTTGCATCTAATGTCTTTTTATGATAAAAAAAAAAGCAATAATTCAACTTTGTAAAGATACAGTATTTGATATAATAATAAAATATTAAATTATCAATAAAAATCTTATATCTAATGCTCTTAATCAATAAATAATAATAATAAATAAATAGTTTTTAATATAATATTATAATTTATAATTTGAAAAACTCTTTTCTATAAATCTTTTTTTTTGAATTTTTTTTTTTTTAGAAGCAAAATTCAAAGAAAAAAAAAACAGCAAGTACTTTTGGGTGCCCTATTTTCAAGAATGAATCTCTAAACATATTCTATATCCTTCTTGATATTGTTATTGTAAATCCTGCTAACTGTTTATTCTTTGTAATTTACAAGGAAATCAACATAAATAATATTTAAATTACTGAATCAGTACAAAATATCTTTATTTCTTTTTTAACACACTTTTCCAAATTCTGAATTGTTTTCTTACAAAACTCAAATAACAGCAACAACCCTTTAGTAGTAGATATGGTATTTATTAACTTCAAACAAGTAACAACAAGTTTCAGTTTCCCTTTTCACTTATATAGTGATACCCAAAATTATTTGGAAATTTTCTCAATATGTACAACTCAGTAAAAATTTATCTAAATCAAATACAAATTTAAATATAGATACATGAATACTATAAAATTACTTTTACTTATAACTAGTTTATAGATTATATTATTATTATTATTTTAAATAATTA
>CAJVPV010003715.1:0-10927 GCA_910591835.1 Acaulospora morrowiae | reverse complement strand
TATAGAGGTGGAGTTTTCAAAAGAGAGAGAGGCCTAGGAAGGAAAACCTTCAGGGAAAAGGGAAAAACCTAGCTTCGGCAGGGAAAAAAAAAAAAGAAAGAAGAAAAGGGAGGAAAGAGGTAAGAGTAAAAGAAAGAGTATATAGAAGAGAGGGGAAAAGATAGGAGAGGGAAAATAAAGAGGTATGGGGAAGGGGCATAGAGAGAAGAGAAAAGAAAAGATGAGAAAAGAGTAAACAACTCAAAAATTTCCTAAAAAGGAAATTTTCAAGCGTAGAAAAGGGGAGTGGGAAAGAGTTTTTTTTTTTATATTTATATTAATATTTAAATCTATTTGATTACAATATATATAGGTAGGTCAATTTATTTTATTTTATTTTTTAACCCTTTTTGCCATCAACTCAGGTACCTCTTATCACCTGCCAGTCTTCCAGTGTTTCTCCAGGGTACAGGGGTGATGACTCGGTCCTAACTACTCGTCTTAGGCCTAAGCCTCTAAGTATAGATGGTGGGATGAAAAGTTGCTATTTCAAGGCAAGCAGACCTTTGCTATCATGCCAGAATAATCATTGCCTGCAGCCACTACTATAGTATTTCAACCATTCAGTTTAGTCAAGACTTACTAGGATTTAGTCAGTGAGATATTATTGGCAGGATGAGGGTACACCAGTACACCAAATTTGTCTGGGAATCGGACCCAGCCTTACCCTGCCTAATATGACCTAGCAACACATGTGGGGGGTTACAATTTATGGGGGCATGCAGTCAACTGTCGCAAGTGTACTCCTTAAAATAGAACATCCTGTGATATAAGCAATCTCCTGCAATCCTGACCAGATCCTCACTATTAACAGACATGTGAAACTCTTACTGATAGTTGTGTGACTAATGGTTTTGGCCATTTGTACCTTTCCTTCCACTACTGGAAAGATCACATAAAACTTCTTCCCCTTTTTGGAGGTATTTCCTGGGCAATACTTGATCAGAAAGTTTTACCAATCAGATCACCTATCTTTTGATCTATGGGGTATAGTTTACCCATAAGGCTCCTTGATCGCTAGAACAACCCAAATTGCTCTTTATCACAAGTTATAGGAGCAGTGACACAAAGTCCCATTTTAGGATATGTGAATTGCCCCCAGCTGGGATTGAACTGTGGTTCATAGGTTAGCCCTACCCTGCCTTAGCCCACTGGACTATGACTGGGTAGGTCTATATAGGTAGGTCAATTTAATTTATATATAAAATAGTAATTTATATATTAGTATTGTTTTTTTTTAAATATTAAACCAAAAATATATATTTGATAATCTGAAAGTACTATCTACTATATTATAGATTTACAAGTCTTTTTTTTAGTTTTTATTTTTTTTTAAAGCAAAACACATTGCATATAACTCTTTATTAATTTTATTATTAAAGTTACAATTGTTATATAAAAGATTTAATTAACTAATTTTAGCTATCTTAATTCAAATATCCTAACTTATATCAAGAAGATAGATTTATATATCAGATATAGTCTTTTTTAAAAAGCTTATACCTGTTAACTATCATTAGGATTTTTATTATATTTTCATAGCCAGTTTATATTTTGTAATACTTAATATCTTACTCTTTATACTTCCTAGTAAATATATTAAGAATTGTTTCTATAGTTAGTATAGATTATCAAATCTGGAGATCATCAGGCTTAGTGAAATGCAACTTTTTGAAAATTTTTTTTATAAAATTAAAGAATAGATAATACTTTTAAATTTGAATAAATTTTAATCAAAAATTTTATTTTATTGTATAAATTGTCTTTAATGTTTTTAAATTTTTAAGTTAATGCTTATTTATAATAAAAAGTATAAAATATTTTTTTAACTAAAATTATTATAAATAAAAGTTTTAAAAAATATATAGATATAATTAAAAAAGGATTTTTTAATATTATATTATTATTGTTTAATAAATAATAATTAATAGATATAATATTATATAAATTAATTAAAAAAATAAATAAATATTATTATTATTTTTAAAATATCAAGTATTTATTAATATTTAAATTTTTATTATTATTATTTTTTTTTTTCCTAGTAGGTAAACATTATCTTTTTATTTGTTATTGTATATTGAAAGTATATATTGAGAAAAAAACAATATTTCTTGAATGTATTGTATATAACAAGTTAAATGTTAACTTGTCTACTTGATCACTATCTAACTAATATTATAAAAAATTTCAAAAGCAATACTAAAATATCAGATAGTGAAGTAGCGGCTATACCTATCTACTCAATAAAATTTTATAAAATTTTTTGATTTTTTGAATATAAAATAAATGAAAAGAAAATAATAACTATAATTAAAACTAAAATTAAATCGAATAAACTATAGAATCTATAAGTAGAAATCTAATTATTTTTTCAAGAGAGCTTTCAAACAGGTGTATAGTCATATTTCTTTGGCTTTTTGATTACCATAAATAAAAGAGTACATGTGATATTGTTTGTTATTGTAGTTGATATTGTTATTATTATTATGTTGAAAAATTAGTTTGAATAGATTCAGTTTTTTTTTTGTTGTTTTGACGAAATTTGATTGGATGATTGGAGAGCAACAATCATCTGAAGAGGATAAACTGATTTCAATTTTTTGGACAAAAAGTTTTAGAAATTTTGAAATGGCACAATAAGTATCACTATGATAAAGTTATATATAAAAATTGTATTAAAACAAACAGTAGATCTAATAATTTTATTTGAGTATATTTTTTGAAAAGTATTTGACTTAGTGTATATAATGATATTAATGTATATGATTTTTATGTTATAATAAATAAAAGGAGCAATGTAAAAAAACAAAAAAAAAGAGAACTGCTATGAGCCTTTTCTCATGCAACCAAAGTGTAAGCAAGACTCTCAAACTTGAATAGATTTCAACCAGAGGTCTTATCTTATTGCATCAGTTGTCTTGAAGGTTCTTGAGTTTTTGAACTGGAGTTTACTTGTGATAAAAAGTGTAAACTATTTTTTCTTGACAAAAATTATCATAAAAGAAAATTTTTTAACAAAGTAAATATAATTAAAAAAAAGTTTATATATATATATATATATTGGAGAAGTTTTCTTCAGTAGGTAAATATTATCTCTTTATTTGTTATTGTACTATATATTGAAAGTATATATTAAGAAAGAAACAACATCTCTTAACAAGTATGATAGTGATAATATATATAGTTTTTATAATAAAGTAAAGATAAGAAGAGATACAAGAGAACAGAAAAATAGAGAATTGCCATAAGTCTTTCCTCATATAACCAAAAGATAAGCAAGACTCTCAAACTTGAATAGATTTTAACCAGAGGTCTTATTTCACTGCACCAGTTGTCTTGAAGGCTCTTAAGTTCTTGAGCTGGATTCACTTGTGATAAAAAGTGTAAAACATTTTTTCTTGTTTAAAATTATTATAAAAGAAAAATTTTAACAAAACAGACATGATCAGAAGAGTAAAAAATATATTATTATAAAATTTATATAATGTTTTTATATTAAAAAAATAATTTTCAAAATTTCAAATATACTTTATAATCTTTTTTGAAAATATCATATTTATAATCTTTTATTATAAAATATTTTTATATTATCTCATCATTAAATATATAAAGTTTTTTTATAAATATTAAAACAAATATTTTATTCAATATTATAAAAAATAATTTAATTTACAAATAATTTTATATTATGATTATGATAATGAAGTATAAATAAATAATAAAATAAAAATCTCATTTATGGCATATACAGTAAAATAAAATTTCAGAAAATGCAATTTTTTTTATTCTCAAAATTATATCTAAAAAATTTAATTCAAGATAAAATATTCTAGTATATAAATGGATTCTACAGTTTAGCATAGATTGTAAAAATTGGTTTCTTTCAAAGAATTAAATAACTATTATTTATTCATTTAGTTAGAAATAAATAATAATTTATATTATACTTTTGATTATCTTTAATTTTTAAAATACTAATAATTAACAAATTCGTATTTAAAAGAAATAAGGAATTGATAAATTTGATAAAAAAAACCAACATCAGTAACAACATCTATTTAAAACATCATAATTTTGAGAATAGCATTTCCATTTTCTTGTTACATGTTTCTTTGATATAATTTTTAATGTGACATGGAATTTTTTTTATTTTTATATTTGATTGCCAATGAAAATCAAAGAGCATAAATGCATGTAATATCTAGACAGATTTTCGATTCAACCATCGTGGTTCTGCTTCAATACCTGAAAAACCTCATAATCATCAATGTCAAAGGTTCCTTGAAAATCCCTAATTTTGGATTCATAATATTTCAATTGCGTGTAACCACTCTTTCGACGCAATATGCCTCCAATCCTTAAATCGCTACTACCGAAACAGACAAGGCCAATTTTGGAATCAAATTTCACCTTGTCTAACATGGCTTGTTTGATGCGACTTATCTTACCGAAAGTTTGGTCTTTGCGAGTCTTAAAACTAAACAGGAAACTATTTGCGATGTCAGGATTGAATTCTCCACTATCTTCCCATCCTATAGGATTGTAACCACCGACAATTTCTTCCTCAGTGCTTCCCGAAACTTTTGATACCACTATTATGTTGGGTAAACAATCGATTCTTTCATGTAAGGTCTTAAGACTGAAACTCTCATCTGATGCTCTATATAGTAAATTAAATTTGTAGGGAGTGACATCGTTCGGGAACGCCAAAGACGAAAAGTCATCTTTGGGGTCAATCCAATCTGATAACATTTCCAGGTGCTCGTGCGAAAGAATATTCGAACCAAATTTTCGACGTGGCGGTAGTAGTGAAGATGCGTTGAGGTAATTCGACGAGTCGTAGTAACCTTGTATTTCATTCCAGAGAGCGGCGGGGAATAATTTTGAAAAGGGTTCAATTTTTGAAGAAAAATCTTGAGACGAGATTTCCGAGAATCTTATGTGATAGACGAGGTTTGAGATTTTTCTCGCTATTTCTTGAGTTTCGGAATCAGTCCAGTTTTCGACATTATGATTTTTAATATCTTTGGTCCTATCGTTTTTAATCTTGACATCGCCAATATCATTCACATCGTCGGCATCATCACCACATACATTATCGCACAATCCCACGCAATTCCCGACTCCCCACCTTAGAATCAGATCCCAGATTTCGATTTCTTCCATCTTATTGAAATCATCTCTTTCCAACAATTCAAATAATAGTCCTTCCTCAATATTTAGAAATTCTTTTGTATTTTTGGACAATAAACTCGGAGTTGAAATCAATAATTCCACGCAATAAGATTGCAACGATCTAAAAGAAGAATGATCAAACACTTGTTCAAGTATCGAAAGGACATTTGATTGAATCCATTGTTGGTGATTTTTGATGAGGAATTCTTGGGTGTGCGTGATCAACTCTTCTAATGCCAGCTCGTCAGAACAGATCAAAAGTTTCATTATTTCAACGGGTGGAATCTCGTCAAGGGATGCTGTACCATTGTAGATGTAGCTTTGGTAATGGTTTTTGAAATTCGAGTGTAAGTGTTTAAAATGTTGAACTTCGAGATATCAAAATCCCACTTCCGAAACCGAGATTCACTTACGTCAAAACAATGTCAAAAATTCGAGGCTCAATGTTTGGTTTTTTGATGATCATCAAGCTGCCTTCTTTTTTGACCCACTCGCTAGATAACGCAGCTTCGAAGAATGGACACCTCGCTCTTAATATTGCGCTGTGTGCTTTGAATATTCGGAATCTTTGATTTAAAGGAGCTTGATTCATTGGCGGGGATGACGACGGTGATGGAAAACACGAATCGCCGCCTATTTCTAAGATCACGTTATGATCATTAGGGGTTTTCAGTAGTTTGGTGAGGTCCGATGAAAGTTTTTCGAAGAATGACGACATTTTGATGCTCTACAGAGTCACAGAAACAAGTTTTTGAGAGATTGTTTGTGTTACAAATTGAATTATGTATACAGGTTTTTTATTAATTAGTAATGTAACATAACATTCTAGGTTCTACAATGATCATATGTGAAATAGCGCAGTGAAATTTTGTGATATTTCAACTACAAAGATGTTTTAGAATTCAAACAGGATTGTTCGAGGATTTGACGGTTCAGAAAATTAGGAAAGGACATGTGCAATTTGATTTGCTCTCGATTTTGGGAATAACCAAATCGCCAAGACAATCCCCTAACTTCCGAACTCAAGTGTCCGCCAATCTCTGAACCAAATTTGTCGAGAAAATTATAACCAACGCTGCCAAAAGGTTTCACTATCTTATCAACATTTTCCATTATTGCCGAATTTTTAGCATAGAAATTACCAGACATGTAAAAAGGAGGCCAACCATTCTTGCTAAAAGTGATCGTGATCTCAATTTCACCGGTTGCTATCAATTCCTTTATTAAAGTTCTCAGAGAAAATACAAATCCATTTAACTTCTCCACCACTGGATTCAGTGGTGGAGTGACCTCTTCGATCGGTTTTTCAAACGGAATTTGATAATAATCATATTCATCCTCTAATTCTTGGCGGGAGATTGTCGACGATGGAGTTGGCCAATAAATTCTTCCCGTACGATAATATTGAACAATATAACGAAATATCTTTCCGTCTCGATCTATGAAATATTCGTTTCCGTTAGTAGGATGAAGCATTTCATTATTTCTTTCCGAAAACATCGTTCCCAATAAAGTTTCTTCGTGCGCTGTTAGTATTGACTTATATGTTTCGTACTAGCGAAAGAGATTTGACGTTCAGTAAACTCAAGTTTTATTTTATCTTGTTTTTTTTCTTTTCAACCTTCTCTTCACTCACTTTTGTTCCTCCAACATTTAAAATTATTGTTTTCTCCAGATTTTTATCCACATAGTTTCTTTCAACATTTCCTCTCTTGTCGCTCATGATCTTCCACCAACGTATAAGGCAAGCGTCTGTTTGAAGTACCGTATACAAAATTTTGCGCTCTAGATGATCACAAAAAATACACGTGCGCATTATCATTACAATATATACACCAGCTACCTTGATGATTTATGCATTATTAAGGAAATATTATGTCCCTACCAAATCAAAATTCTATTCTGAAACCTCCCAAAGAACGGGACATCATTTCTTCAAATCCCCAAAGTCCTATTACACCAAAGCGTCATGTTCGTCGAAAATCTTTTTACCCTTCAACCTTTAGTTTCCTGCTTGGTCACTTCTCCTCCCTTCTTCAATATCTAATCCGCCAAACATTTCGCTCAAACAACTTGCCCTTTATCCTAACCTTTCTTTGGCATTCGTTCCACATACGCAGACTTATATTTTTTCCTCGTGCATTCTTGAAAAAGTATACCGCCTCGGAAAGACAATTGTTACCAGCGGTTGCTGTCGACTTGATCAGAAGGATAGGCAGCCTCAACATTTCCTTGGCCTTACTGGCTCTTTTGGCATTGGTTAGATTTCGAGATTTATCTGCGCAAAAGGTTGCATTATTGGTGTTGACCGTGGCCAACGGAAGTCAAACATGGAATGATGTCTCGACTTGGTCGAGTGGGAGGTGGAGTTGGACGCACTTGATCGAAAACGGTGGGGGCAATGGTCTGATAACATTGGTAAATTTTATAGCTTACATTTTGTCAGTGGCGAAGAGTGGATCATTGTGAATTGTGCGTGATAATGTACATAATGATAGTTGTATTATTATTAAAAAAAAACAACAAAAGAATATTCTTTTTTCTTAATCGGAACCATCTTTAGTAACTTCTATTTCGAGGTCATTTCAGGTGCAAATTAAATGATGTAATGTGTAGTAATATATATATATACAGGGGTAGGATGTAAAGATTTCAATTATTTACCGTAACTTAATATATAGAGAACAAAACCATATCTAGCAGCACTATAGAATTGTGGGTTTTATTAAAATTACTGATATCCCAGAATTCTCATTGATCACTAACCGAAATGCTTGTTTCACCTGGACAGGTGGGTACTTGGGCGTATCAATTTCTCCAAATGTGAAATGATCAAATTTCTTCCCCTCTCACCACCCATCCAATTCTTTACACGAAATGACGTGAACACCGAATTCATCGTTTAACTTTCTTAACACACCTTCTAGACCATCTTTACCAAATATAGTTCCCCAAGAGACGCCCAAGTACCTCAAAGTTTTCCTCTTTTCTAAATATTTAATCATTACTTCCAGATAAGAGTTGTCAAATGTTATATTTTTATCCAGAATCAAAGTTCTCAGTGGAATTTCGAAATCCTGCAGAAAATCTTCCAATTCTGATGGGTAGAATAATAAATCAATGTGTAAATAAATCAATGTCATGGGTAAACTGTACTTTATGAATGATAAGATTCCCCCAAGTCCATAGCCTGCCCCGTAAATGGTTAAGTCTACAAGCTTAAATGAACATATTAATTTACAAAGTTGTTCTTCGTCAGCCATTGATACATCAATCGTTAAGCTAACTAAATTCGGACAGTGTTTAATCGTTGATTCGACTATCTCTGATGTGGTAAAGCAAAGCCATAAATACTGCAATGATTTGCCGCCTTTCTGAATCATCGAATTAACAACCTCCGATGAAATCTGATCTAAAGACAAGATATTCAATTTTTTAAGGCGAATGTTGGAACACAATAAATATTTGATATTCTCCATCGTCAGGGCGTCATCAAATCCCAAACTAAGGTTTTCTAGCTTTTCACAGGTGGATAGGACCTGTAAAGTAGTTTCGTCCAATTTTACCACATTAATCTGAATTGAAATCAACTTATCGGCATGATGTTTAATCGCCGGCACAATACTCGCCCCGAAATTCCCCGAACACAAAATCCGAATTTCTTCAAGATGCTTTTGCGCTTGAATGATCTTCGAAATCGCCTCTGCCACCTTGCATTCTCCCTTAAAGCTGATTAGCATAACCTCTAGATACTGGAGACTAGTACAAAGGGTAGGAAAATTTTCCAAAAGTTGGATCGTTTGTTCTAAGAAATTTGAGTTAAAGTGAAATCTGACGTGATAAATAAATTTTGTAAGCTTAGATAATCCAGGTTGAATCGAAGTAAATGTTGAAAGTTCTGGAAATTCTAGGCAATAATTCTTAGTTTCAATGACCATGGACTTTAGGTTCACACACTTTCTCATGAATAATCGACAAAGTGCCGTATTGATCTGATAGACCTGACGCTTTTGAACCGATCCAATATTTTTGTCAGTCATCACCCAATCAATCGTTGCTCCGATGTAATATCGATACTTGAGATTTTCCAGGAAGATTGGATAGTCAAATAGAGGTCGACTTAAATTTGAGACGTCTATTCCATTCTCAGCCAATGATAACTTCTCGTGATCATCGAGTGACGAAAGGTAGGCTTGGATGATTTTTCCACCTTTCTTCGTTATACGCTTTTCGAATGGCTGCCTCCAGAGAATGGGCACGGAATTTCTGCACCAAAATCGATTCACCCTAAGACAAGAATATAAACTTTTACGATCGTCATCTAGATGTAAAAAAATATTATATATACATTCACTTGGAAACGATTGAATAGGCATCGTATTCATTTTTACGGGCAGAAATTGTGTGCATCACGTTTATTTATACAATTTCTCGTAATTGTGTGACACGAATTTACACGTGCTTTCTGAGAATGGATGCCTTGATGGGATTTAAGGAGTAACAAAATTAATGGCAAAAAAGAAATTTCCAAGTTTATTTTTCGACTTTAAAATTGAAGAATTGGTTGGCACTAATCAGGGATGGAAATTATTGCTTGAAAAAATTGTAAAAAGTTCGATGTCTAGATAAAATTCTATATCTTTTTTTGACTTTATTATTTTTGGTAATATGTCTCTCGATCGTATATGATACACTGTAGTAGCTAATTTATAATGGTGCTACGTAATAATATACTTTAATATACTTATATAATTACACAAATGTTTAAAGATTGGTAAATAAATAAGTTTCTAATTTATAATATATACGATGGTGATCAAAAAATAAATTATGAAAAAATTGACTAGTACTTTTATTCTATTATAAAATATATACGTATATTATATATTATATAGTAGTAATAAAAAATATATCAATCAAGTGATATTAGTTAAATTATACAATATTTATTTAATGATACTCAAATTTTTATTATAACTAGTTTAAAACAAATATTTTAATTTCTAATATTTTGTTTTATCTTCTTTATTATTAACAATTAATTTAATATGTTTTGATATATTTTTTTTCATAATTAATTATAAGTTTCAATTAAGTTAAGATCAAAAAACAATAATAGTTAATCAAATACTTGGAAATATCAATTTTTCAACAAAATAATTATAAATTTTATATAATATTTTAAATTATTATTATAACAATTCTAACTTGTAATTATATTATAAAATATATATTATATCTAGTAATCTAAATATTTTAAAAATATTTAACCTGTTTCTAACAATTTATAAGTTTAAAATATATTTTTAGATAATTGTCAAATATATATATAATATAACTTTAATCCTTAATAATATGTTATATTACTATAATATTATTAATCAATCATTATAAATTAATATAATTAAATTAAAAGCATAAGATTATAGAATATATATATTATTATTATTATCTTTTTTTATATTTTCTTTATATTAATTAAATATATATATCTTTAAAAATTAAGTTTAATATAGATATATTTATTTTTATATTTATTTATTTATTTATTTATTTTATATTGTATAAAATTAATACATATAAAAAGATATCTTTTTAATTTTAATAAAATTTTAACTTTTGTTAATGTTTAAAATTAAATATTAAAGCTTATTGTTTTTTTGCAATCACAAATAATTTCTTTAAAATTTTTATAATTTAATAATAACAA
>CAJVPV010003714.1:0-10927 GCA_910591835.1 Acaulospora morrowiae | reverse complement strand
AAGTCCCACCTGGCATGTGGATCATCTACTTGATGTTTAAAATTCGTATAGCTGGGTATGTCGCAATTGGTCTAGGGAAAATCAGAGTTACTGGAAACGGTAATTATTAGGTAATATTAATTTGCATTTAGGATAGCAATAGCCTACTTTGTAAAGATACTTGATGTACTGACTAAAAACAAATGTTTAATAAACGTCGCGCATCTAATGCCCTTAACCAATTAAAAAAAATATATATATATATATATATAATAGTATTTGGTTAAAATTTTTAAAAATTTAAAAAATTTTAGTAATAATATATATTTTATTACAAAATTATTATATATAAATTATTTTTTAAATACTAATTTTTTTGTTGATTCAAAAAAAAAAAATTTTTTTTTTTTTTTTATAATGGAACATGTGCAAGGCATATGATTTTTATTGATATAATTTTATATTCAGATAGATATCAAGTGTCTTTACGGATTAATTATAAATCAGTTGTTACAAATAAATATTTATTTTCTATAGCTAATTTGCAGATTAATACTACCTAGTACATATATTATTATAAGATTAACTATATCAATTACTATTATCTAACTATATATTAATTTAATCATTTAGAGATATGCTTATATATCAAATAGGACTTTCTGCAAGGAAAGAAATCTTACCACTAATTTAAAATCCATATAATCTACTAAGTCCATATTGCAAAAAGCAGTATAGTATGGAATATACATGTGTTTGTATTTAATTTAAACATTTTTCAAAAACTGTATTATATTTGTATTACTAAGTAACAATTAGTAAATAATTGGAAATCATATTTAATTTGAACCTGTATTGTCGATCAAATTTCCTTTTATAGTAATAAGAAAACATGTATAGTATAGAATATTATTATAGAGATTAACTTTAATTATTTCAATTATCTGTTATTACTAATCTTCAAAATATGTCACTAGCATAGCACAATACTATTATTTTTATTACTTGTGAAACTGGTATTATTGCTTAAATTCCAATTTAATCTTAATTATTTTCACTAAATATATTTGATTTTAATTATTTTTATCTGGATTGTTACTACCTATGGCTAATAATCTTTTGTTCTTTTGATTTATTTAAGTTTAAAAGAATATTACTCTTGAAATAGATTCTCAAGTTTTATATTAGAATAAATTAACTTAGAATTAACTCTTTTAAATTGTGTAATAAAGTCTGCTATTGCCAGTTTTGAATTAAAGTTTTATAAGCTTATTGATGAAATTAGACTGAAAGCCTTTCCTTATATAACCTTTTATGTTTTAACCTATTTTTAATCTGTAATTATCAGAAAAACCAGAGGTTCTATTTTTATATAACCTAACTGAGTTCAAATATAATTAAAGATTATTAGATATAATATATATAGCATATTCAGTAAATTTATATATGAAGGTAAATATATTTTTTGCTTCTTGTGAATATTGAACTAGAAAAATACATTTAATAATTTGGAAGTACTATTTACTGTATTATTGATCTATAGGTCTTGTTTCAAAAAAATTTTGAAATTAAATCTATATATATTAATCAAAATTGATTTATTTGATATAATACTACTTGTCAATCATTTGTCAAAAAAGTATATAATTCAGCAATCAATTAAATTTATATAACTTTTAGCTTTAGCTATAAAGTGGCATATAATTTATTTAATACATAAATAGTATACTTTTTTTAAATCTTATTTTGTCAAAAATTAATATTTTGACAATAAAATAAATAATTTATTTTTTGTGCCAAATATATATATATGTTGGAGATAATAAAAAACTCTTTCCCACAATCCTTCAATTCGTAAACAATTTCCTTTTTTGGTAACAATATGAATGGTAGACAGTAAATAGTGAGCAAGAATTTCTTCCTAGGAGAGGAGTTCATCTTAGCTTTCTGTAGGGTGCAAGGAGTCAATTAACTCTCCATAGAGAGGTGGATGCTTTGGGAGTAGCAAAAACCTCTTCGATTAAATCCTTTGCTTTACTGAGTGAAACCTATGTAAGCAACCTCCAAACAAAGGAAAACCTTTTTATTGTATTCATATACATTACTACCTATCACATCACAAAAAACATATACAAAATCAAACACAATATTCTCTTCAAGAGGCAGTATTTTATTTTTTCAGAGTTTTTGTTTTCTGCTAATAATAACTAGTGCCAGGTTAATTGGCATAACCTTCTGGCTAGTTGTCAATCCTCGTCCACCTCCACATACAAAAAACTGAAATCAGCTTACTCCCACCAAAAGATCTGCAACACATAAAACATCAATGATATTCTGTATCACCAAACCACATCAAAAAAACACAACAACTTATTGGATTGGGAGAGTGCATGATCAGTGCTCTGTGCAGGTTCTGATAATCACAATACACAACAACCTATCACAATAAAACAACAAACATCTAAAACGTATTTCAGTTACCACACTATAATACTACAACATAGCCACATCATTTAACAGCAACATATCACAAAAATTACCTGATCAAACCCATCGAGTTATATGTGGCTCGTGTGATGCCGTCATCCAACTGAAACATTATTTGCATTCAGGAACCACATTTAACAAAAGCTTCAATATTTTTCCAACATCTCTTCTTTTCTACTTTTTTTTCTTTTACTAAATAGTGATCTTGCCCCAAATGTTATTTTTATTTTTTATTTTTCTTAGTAGATAGTTCCTTTCTTTTTTTGTTTGCTCAAGGTTTTTTGGAAATATATTTACTACAATAGGTAGTAGACTGATATGTATAGCCATATATCTCATATTTTAATATTGATCATATAACATTATATATTTACTCTATCAATAAAGATCATGAGAAGTGTCTCACCTTAACATCAATATATATATATATATATATATATATATTTTGACTTTGCTAAATTATATTACTTTAAAATTTATATCACTTTAATGAATTATATTACTTTGCCAAATTATATATATTTTAATAAAATTTTATATAGTGTATTTGCAATTTAAAAAAATAATAACCAAATATTCATAAGAATCTTGTCAATTTGAAATCTAATATTTAAATAAAATAAATCAGTTAAAAATATTGTAAATAGAAATTATATATTTACATTTAATCAAATAAAATTTGGTACTTCATAGTTCAATATTCATATCATTTTCAGATTCAAAATAAAACCCGATATTTGCCAAATTAATAAGTTTAAACTATTAAATAAAAGCCAAATTGTATTTTGCCATATTATTTGGTAAATTGATCAAATAAATAAAAAAAAATTGAACTTGTCCCATGTACAAATTGACATTTCTATCATGATTCACAAATTAGGCTAAAACAAATAAATATTTTATATTTCATAATAACATAATAGAATTAAAGATTTTGCTTCCAATTTGACATCTTCTATATTAGTTGGCTCTATTTTGAACAATTATTGAATTATTATTAATATCTTCAATGAATAGCCTTCAAAAGTTTATGGTTTTATAAGAAGCTTTATAATATTTGATTAATAAATCCAAGATTTTAAAAGATACAATTAAATTTAATTTTTCAGAATATAATAATTTGTCAAAAAATTGTTTAGATTTATTGATAACTATCTTTTAAATATTATATGTATTGTTTAAGAATTAGTATAATTTGTCCGCCAAAAATTGATTTGATATTTGATTAATTATTTAAGATTTCAAGTCCTATATTATTATAATAAGATATGATTAAATTTATAATTTAGTAGTTATTCATCAATCTTCATATTAATTCAGGTTTAATATTTCGATAGCTATTAGGCAATAATCCTAAATTTAATATTTGTTAGAATATTATTTTACAAATATTAATTATAAAAAAACCTATCTAACAAACCATGAAAAACATCAAAAAGCATATAATAGCCTATAATTATATACATATTTATACAGATATAAAGAAAGATAAAGGTTCAGCATAATTTTTTCTTACTATATTTTTGCTTAATTAACTTAATAATTGTTATTAGTTTTTTATAAACTTTGTTTAAAAATTCTTGTTTTACAATTTGGTATACTAATATCTAATATATTTTAATAAAATTAATTAATATTTGATAATTAATTTTCAAAAAATATTTTTATAAAACAATAGTTGCATATATTATGAAAAAATTCTTCCATTGATCAGTAGTAAAGTTTGAAAAGTCTTTTTCACAGTTTATTTTTCTTGGGATTTAACCAATGTCAAATGATACTTGAAAATTTTTCATTGTTGTTTGTATTTCATCTAATGCATTATTTGTTAATATTTCTTTTTCAATTAATATTTGTTTAACAAGCTATTTATCAATACTTAAAAAAAGATACTCAGTAAGTCATCAGTGCTGTCATGTTCATGCCTATACATTAGTATTCACATTATTATTCTTTTCAAAGTTATCTATTTGATATTAATACATGATAGGTTGTTAGTAATAATAATAATATTATTGTTATTGTTGACATTATTGTAGTAACCAATAATACAATTTTGATAAATTGTAATTGGTTGAAATGTAATGTCAATCTTTTGATAGGAGTAAACTGATTTTAGTTTTTTGTTATAAAGAAAAAAGAAAATTGTGTTTATATATATAAATAAAAAAGATGTCAAATCAAAGGCCTTTCTCTATACAACCTTTATTTACAAGATGCCCAGTCTTGAGAAATCCAACTAAAAGTTCCATTCTTATACAGCTTGAGTTTTTACAATTAAACTCTTAAAGTTAACTTAGATATAACAGGTCTTTAAAGTATAGGGAACTTTTTATATTGATATTGACAGAGGTAACTATTTGTCCTTAATAATTTTATAAGTAAACACTTCTCCCTATTATCATCTTTAATTTTTATTTCTTGATCACCATAATAAAAAGTTAATTGATATTTAATTGTAATATCATACAATCTTTTTTTTTTTTTAATTACCAGAATCTCTGGATTTTGAAACAATAGTAGATAACAATATCATTCATTTGATAAGTATAAATAAAATAATTTGATTGTTTTTAATTATTTTTTAAACCAATTCGAATTTAATTAAATAAAAACTTCTGACAAAAATAAAAAATTATTGTGACAGAGCTAGTCTTTTATCCAATAAGTTCAGGATTTAACCTTTTGTCCATAACATCTGGAACTATACAATCTAAATCTCTTAGGCTATAGTATAAAAGAAATAACCAGTTGGTTTTTTAGAAAAAAATTTTTGTTTTTGATAGTAATAAAGGAAGGAAAAAAGTTTCTTTTAAAGAAAGAAATAATTCAATAAGCCCTTCAATATTTGTCTCATTAAAGTTTTCTAAAAAGAAAAAATTTTTAAAATTTGAGAAAAATAGAAAAGAGTTTATATATTGTATTATTATTACTTTTTTTTTTTGAGATGAAAGGTGCATGCAGTACATGATTTTTATTGAGTGATTTATATCCAATTACAGTACTATAATGGTTCATTTAAGTTAACCTGCTACCCCACCTATTAAACCTGTTGATCTAGTATGTACTCTGAAAATGAACCTACGTTTTTTGGAAGGAACCTATCTAGAAGGTAAAAATCCTACCACTGGTTTTAAACCACCTAACCTATTGATCCAGGTTGTGTTCGGACAGGATGTGTTAATGGAACTGGCTCGAGATACCCTTGAGTCTTCTTCACCTAATTAGGCTAAAACTGATTACAGAAGAGAAGTAGAACACATATCGATTAGGATTGTTTAGGATGGAGTATAGCCCAGTCTGTACATCCAAACATTTGATATGCTCATTTTGCCAACGATTATCATAACACTGACCAGATGATCGTCGCACCTCTACACCTTTTATGGAGGTTACAATCTCAATACCTGTTGAATCAGCATGTGAACTGGCTTCCTATGAAAAACAACACATTTCAGGTTATAGCGCCAGATACTATATTAATACTATTCAATCACCTTCACATGAAGTTGAACTAGTATCTTGTGATCTGATCTGTGAAGCACTAATCACTGTGCTATAAATCTACAGGTCTTATATATTATATTATTATTATTTATAAATAAATTAATATATATATATTTAATAGTTTTATTTTGGAAGTTTGGTTTATTTTTTAGTTATATAAAGAAAAGTCTATAGCAGTTTTTTTTTCTTTTGTTCTTTTGTATATATCTTTATTCTTATTATATTATAAAAACTATCCATATCAATATTATTACACTTACTAAACAAAATACTTTTCAAAAAACATACTTAAACAAATTATTAGATCTAATGTTTATTTCAAAACAATTTTTATATACAATATCACCATGACAATATTTGTTATATTATTTTAAATTTTTCAAAATATTTTATTCAAAAAACTGAAATTAATTTATTTCTTTTAAATAGAATTTTAAATTAAGTATTAAAATAATACTAACTTGATATTGACTAGGGTTCTAAACTGAATATCAAAATAATACCAACTTATTATAAAGTTAATATATAAATTGTAATTTACTATATTAAACTTATAGTAAATTCAGTATTAATTTGATATTGAAATGGTATTGTTAAGAATCTTATATTTAAATAATTGTTACTTTTAAATTATTTAATTAAATTTCATTAAAATATTAAAACAAAAACTAAACTTATTAAAATCAGTTTTTCAGTATAACAATAACAATAATAATAATAATTTCAAATAATATTAATTATACTATAATTTTTTTATTACCAAAATATATATTGACAATTGAAAAACTTAATAAATTTTAGTTTTTTTTTATAATCAAACAAGTGATTTCTTTGAAAATATAATCCTTACTATTATAAATTTTATTGATTATTTAATTTAATTTCAGTCTTAATTATTTTATTATTATACATATTTTCATTTATTGTTTTTTCATTTATATTTTATTTTTAAAATTCAAAAGATTTCTTAAAATTTGTCAAGTAGATAAGTAAAGTTTATTTTTTATTTAATATTTTAATATTGCTTTTGAAAAATTTTTTAATATTAATTAAATATTGTAAAATAAGCAAGCTAATATTTAATTTGTTATATTTTATATATAAGAGATGTTATTTTTTTTATAATATATATATTTATATATGAATAATTATTTTTGAAGGTAACAAAAATACTAGATATGATTTTTCAGATCCAGCTTTTAAACAATATGTATATAATTTAAATTTTAGGATCATATTAGAAAATTTTCAGTTCATCTTTGAAAATAATTACCCATATACAAATTAAATAAAGAAATAATATTTATTTACTGGAGAAAATCTTTCTCTTCAAAAAAAATTTTAAGTTTAATTAAAAAAAAAATATAGTTTAATATAATAGAATTAATAAATAAATTAATTTTATTAATTCCAAAGTATGGTTTAAACTTATATATTAATATTAACATTAATATATTATTTAAAATATATTATAATTATATAAATTTATAATTTAATATAATAAATTCACAATATAATATAATATAAATATAATAAAATAAATAAAATAATTTAATTTTGAAATATTATTCAAACTTATATGCTATTATTTATATATTGTTATATTTATTAATTTATTATAATCATTTAAAATTTATAATTTAATATAATATCAATATAATAAAATTAATAATTATTTAATCCTAAGCATATATGCTATTATAATATTATATTATATACTATATAATCATTGTTACATTATTAAAATTATATAATTATTTAATATAATTATTTAAATTTATAATTTAAACTAATTTTATTAATCCCGGAATATATCCCGGGCTTATATGCTAGTTTAAACATACTCTTTTTAGGTTGTTATGAACTTCGAATTTAATAACTAAACAATATAAACTTGACCATTGTATAAATTCATGTAAAGAAAATATTGTTTCCTTTTCAAAATTTTCGAGAAGATACATAATTAAAATAACCTGTTTGTTGCAGGTTAAAAAAGAAACCTCAGTGACATTCAATTCTTTCTTGTTGTATTGAATAATATCTGGTTTCACAATTCTCCAACAAAAGTGTACATACGTTCCCCTTAGGAACAACGTGTGGCGATCTACGAATAATTTATATGAAATATGTACGTAATAAATTTGTGCAACATCGGTACATCGTCCCTTAGTAGAATCCGCCGAAGATCGTCACGTGATTATAATTTATAAAAACACGAGTATGATTATATTATATATTCATATAATAATCCACATTTTTCAGATTAAAACAATATGAGTATAAACAAACTAATAATATATTAATTTAAGTAAGGGAATGATAAGATAATCGAGTCCAGCTCTTGTTCTTATTAAATGATCCTCTCTTTAAACTCAGATTAATCACATTCGGTGAATTTAAATAAATATTTATCGATCAGGAAGAGAATGGCATTAATATAAGAGGACAAGTGCAAGAATATGGTAAATAAAATAATAATAAACTAAAGATATATAAAGCTCATTTCAGGACCAGGAAGCCAAAAATGAAATAACACATGCGCCCGTTTTAACAATTAGTTAAAATAGAAGGTTCTAATGATCAAAAAAAAAAAAATACAGTAAAGAAAAAGTATTATCTATCAAACATCTACATACATACAACCTATCCCATTCTCTCCGATCGAAGAGTGAACGAATGATTTGTGTGATGAAGTATTTTGAGACTGTGCATAAATATGAATGGAAAAGGATGATTTTTATAACTTTTTCTTTTCCGGTTTTGTGTTCGATATTATATATTATAAAAAAAATTTTTTTCCTTTTTTTTTTACATAACGACGCAACAACAACCACCATCATCGCCACCATCATTTGAATATTCATGACCACTTCCCATGCCACTTGTTGGGTTTCTACCTCCGAATTGTTGTTCTTTATTATATTTTCGGATTTCTCGAACGAGGTTGTAGAATGCTTCGTCCACATTAATACGTTGCTTAGCAGATGTTTCGATGAATCGGCAACTAAATTGTTTAGCAAATTCTCGTCCCTCTGAAAGTGGAAAAATAATAATTAATTGTTAATCTAGACATTATTAAATAAAAAAATTTAATTTTACAAACCATGTCCTGATACTTGTCTTTCCATTTCCAAATCACATTTATTAGCAACCACAATTATCGGGAAATAATCCTTGTCTTTAACCCTGAGAATTTGTTGATGGAAAGTAGAAATTTCATCAAACGAATTGCGAGATGTGATAGAATATACTAGAAGGAATCCTTCACCATTACGCATATATTGTTCGCGCATGGCACTAAAATATTAATAAAAGTACGATCAATAATTTAATCTATTAAAACAAAGTATATAAAAGCAACTTGACGCACACCTGTATTCTTCTTGACCTGCTGTATCTAACACATCTAATAGAGCAACTTCGTCATCAATGACGCATTGCTTACGATAGGAATCTGAGATTGATAAATTAAAAATTAATTATAGTTGATGTTGAACGCATCATTATGTAGAAATATATCTATCATAAATCAACAAAATGCCTAAAAAATACATGTATATATAAATAATGCTCTTTATATCTCAATACAGCATTAGTATTGACCATTTATACCTTACCCTCAATAGTAGGATCGTACTCGTCGACAAAATGCGATTGGATAAACTGAATTGTAAGAGCGGATTTGCCAACACCTGTTAAAATAAAGAAATAAGATGATGAGTGAGTAAAAATTCAAATATAAAAAAATTGGTTCATGAAAACGGCGCAATGAACTTTTTGAGCTGTAAGATTATAAGCAGGGTATTACGTAGTCGTAAGACGAATTTACTGCTCCTCATCTAATCAACTTGGGGGAAACTAAACTTCTGGAATCCATCTGAGATGTGCGAAAAAAAAAAAAATAAAGATCTCAAGTAACATACCACCACCACCAACAACCACAAGCTTATATTCTCTCAAAAATTGAGCCTTAGACATATTTATGCGCACGATTATTTATGGTATATAGAAGATAGGAATGACCTTATAGAGAAGGTACTAGTGGAAAGGTAGTAATAGGGAAAAGTGGTAAAGAGCGTGAGAGCAAATGGAAAAAGGATAAAGTTTATTATTAATATGATTGCGCAACAACGGAGTGGTCAACCATAGTAGTCTTAGAGGAAAATTTCCCGGGCAATACATCTTTATCCTTTGGGAAATGATCGATGCGTATTACTATTTATAATAAATTAATTGGATTATATAATTAATTAGATTATATAATTAAAAGATAATCTTAAAATTTTATAACATAATATACGTATTATAAACTTTTTAAAAATATAGTATAAAAATAAAATTATATTTAAATTAAAAATAATTTTACTTAAGATTATTTATTATTTATTTATATATATTTATAAATAATTAATAAATATATTAAAAAATCTATAAATAATATATATACAGTATATATATTTTTAATAAATATTAAATATAATGTTTTTTATTTTTTATTTTTTTTAATAAATAAATATTATTTCTTTATTTGATTTGTATATATTAGGATATACTGTTTTGTTTTTTTTTTTAATCCCGCAATCAGGTTGGTGTTGTTTATTTATTTAATTATAAAGAATCATTACAAGTTGTAAAGTATAAATTTCCTCGACCCAACTCACTCGTCTTTAGCCAAAGCCTCTAGATGCGATTTATGGGAGTAATAATGTTGTTCCTCTAGTGGATGAAATTAAGATTCCAGATTTCCAGCAGGATCAAAACCTGCAGATTACCTCTGCAGTCACGACCATAAATCCAAATTGTGTCATTCCCCTCTTGTAGTAACTACGCAAGGGGAAAAAGGAATAAAAAAGGAATTTTTTTAAACAGAAGATAAGAAAAAAAGCTATTGTCTATTCTAACTATCATTGAAGAGGTTATCTCTGTAAACTTCAAAAACCCAAGCCCCTCATGA
>CAJVPV010003713.1:0-10928 GCA_910591835.1 Acaulospora morrowiae | reverse complement strand
TATTACTTTTTATATTCTACTTCATTTTACTTTTATTTTTCTCCTTATTTATATAGTTTATTTTTCACTTTAACAGTGCTATGGATCTGGTCGAGTTGAGGTTATACTGCTAGTTTGAGGTTTTTGAAATTGAATAAATAAGGTTGTGTTATTATTTTTTTGGAATTTCTTCTGTCTGAAGGATTTGGTTGAAGAGTATTGTTAGCCTGGTGAGACCTGTGAGGCCAATGTATTTAAGTGTTACATAGTTTATCTGGGATTTTCTGGGTGCTGATTCCATTTTGGCTTTTTTGATTACTTCTTTTACTTCTGTAAAAAAGATCTCTTGGATACATGTGTTATATCAACTGTCCAAAATCTTCACTTTTGAAAGGAAGTCCTATCTCCATTTGTTTAGATTTTTTTCTGTGGGCAGTATATTGTCCAGGAGTTGTTTGAAGTGTCTTGTTATCTCTTGCTTGATCTCTTCAGGATCTGTTATTACTAAGGGAGAATCCTCCTGGATAATTATTTTCTCAAACAGGATGCTATTGTTCTCTTTTTAAAGGAATGAGCAAATTATTTGTTTTTTGTTTGTTGAAAGATATAAGAGTCTTTTTTTCATATTCTTTTGTATTTTCTTTTGAATTTTTTGGTTTGTCAATATCTTGAGGCTTTTATATGTTGTTAACAGAGCAGCTTGACTTCTTCGAGCCATGTCTTTGCCATTGGTATTTGATGGTTTGTTTCTTGCCATAGTGATTTTTAAATAGTGGCTATTGTGCAATTAATTATTTAAATCAATTTGCTTATACTTGCTACCATTTGTGGAGTCTGATATTATATTTGAAGTATTGTTTTTCCTTGCTATATAGTTTTCTGATTTTGATTGTTTTTTTTTCTATTGGACCCAGTTCCTTGTTGGTTGTGGTATTCCTCCTGTTTCTTCTGGTCTTTATTTTGGGAAGGTAATTGGATCTGGCTTTGTTGATAGCTGCCCATGTCTTATTCCAAAGCTTGTTAGGAAAGATACTATTTGGATTCATGTGTTCATCTTGATGTAGAAAAGTTTGATAAGTTCCTTTTGAAAGTTGTATCTGATTTCTTTTTGTTTGTTTGTTACTGTTTTTAGAATTTCAAAAAGGTTTGGAATGGCAATAATTGTTTGAACAATAGCATGATCACTGTTTGTTATCATAACTCCTGAACTGATTTTTGCTTCTGTTGAATACCAATCATTGTGATCAGATATCAAATATAATCTAGTCTCGATGCCACATTTCTGGAGTTCTTTTAGGTAAATCCTGGATTGAATGGATTGAGGGTCCTGTAGCAATTAGTATAGTTCAGGTTTTGTAGAGCCTGGAGTGCTGTTGAAGTGGGGAGTTGGAAGTTATGTTTTCTGCTGATTATTGATTGTTGATCTATTTGTGGATTTGTTATTGAATTGAAATCTCCTAGGATGATCATTTTCCAATTCTTTCCATGTCTCTTTAGGATTTTATCTTCTATTTATTTATTTACTTTTTTCTTCTCTTGGCCATCTCCTGCTAGTATATATACTCCTATGATGCCAATGTGTTCTTTTCTCTTGAATTGCAAGTCAATGCTTATTACTCTTCCTAAATATTTTATGATTTTTCCTATGTGTTTATCAATGTCTTTTTTGATTAGGAGTGTGACTCTGGCTCTTTTGTTGTTATTGCTCCAGGTTATATTGTATGTTGAATGTTTCCAGTATTTGTGATTCTTATTCTGTATTTGTGTCTCTGTGAGAAGGATGATGTCTATATCTCTAAGAGTGCAGTATGTAAGTATTGTTTGTTGTTTGGTAGGATTATTAAGATCTCTGATGTTGTGTGTTAGAATTTTTCATAATGTGATAGTCTGTTGGTGAAGGGATGGGTTATTGTCAAATGGATTGTTTCCAGTATGTATAAATGTTGGCTTCTTGGATTGTTTCTTGTTGGATCTAATTTTGTTACTTATCTAGGTTGTTGAATTGGGAATTTGTATTTGTTGTGATATTAATAAGTTGGTTGAGTGTGCCTACTACATCTTGAATGGTATTGTCGATGCTTGTAATCCTTGTATTGAGGTTGAGTTGTTATTCCCTAATGTCTGAGTTGTCTACTGCTGAACTTGTTACTTGTCTTTTCTATTGGTAGTTAAAATCTCTAGATTTTGGGGTCTCTAACCATAATGGGTTTTGATTTAGATATTCTTTGCCTGTGTTGATAGTTGTTTCCATCTGTTCTTCATTGTCTACTATATAAAAGTATGCAAAGTCTTCCAGATTCTCGATTCTGTTATTAAGGTCAGTGATTGTTTCTTTAATTTGTTTCAGCTCTGCTTTTATTGTTTGAACTGCCTTGAGGACTTTTGTTAGTGATGACTGAAGATTGATTATTGCTGCTAGGTTTCCTGCTGTTAGGTTTGATGATTTGTTGGGAAGTTGTTTGGCAATATATGCGAATGATCCTTTGTCTGAAAACCAGCTGGTGGTCTTGTTAAATTGTTTCTGAGCTCTAAATCGATCATGGTTTCCTGTATTATTGGCTTGCTGGTTTGCAATTTTCCTGATTTGTATTGTTCCTTTAGATTTGAAATGTTGATAAAGTATCTTGTATTTTTTTGCTTTTTCTCTAAGTGCTTGTTGTTTTTCTTGATGCTTGACCTTGATTGTGCATTGTGCTACCAGGTGGTCAGGTGAGTTGCAGATTGCATAAAGTTTCTTATTCATCTTATGTTATTGTAATACTGTTTTGTCTAGATATGCCTTTTTTTTTTTGGCTTTTTCTTTCTCTTTCAGTATTACAAAGTTGAGAATAGCAAATCATTTTCTTGTGTAGTTTTAGTTCTGGGAGATGTAACATGATGTTGCCTTAGTGTTATTAATTATTTTACACAAGTCATATCCAGTGATACCTGGTGGCAAGTTTGTAAGTCTGAGGATGTATCTGTCTCAAAGTAGCTTGGTTTCATGGATTTTGAGGAGTGGATAAATTTTCAAAAGTTCTCCTTTAAAAGAAATATTTCATTTTTTTATGATTTTGTTATAGTCTTCTTGTTCTTCAAATTCAACTAGTGCATTTTGCTACATGCCTGTGGTACTTATTTTTAAGCTACAGATTTGCTTGAATTGGACCAGTTTCTATTTAATTTCTTGTTGATTGGTATCCAAAGGAATATTCCAAATGTGAATAGATTTGCTTTTGGCTGCTGCCAGATCAAAGTCGACTAGGATTATCATGTAGTGATCATTACCTTGCTAGATTATCATTTTGCATGCTTTTTATATATCTTTTTGGTTGGTAAAAGAGGTAATGATCAATTTTATCACCTGTTGCTATACCATCTGGGCACCTATATAGGAGTTCAGGTGGGCGACTGCTTCTTTAACTGCCTTGAGTTTTTGCTCCATGGAGCCTATTAGGTGTTTTGTCTAAATGACCTGTTTTGTAGCAAAAGTGGTCATATTGGATATACCAGTTTGTGGGTGGGCCTAGTGACTGTCTGGGTTGTCTGGGTGGCTTGGCATTGTCAGGCGGAGTCTCCTCTGTTTCACTTCTGGATTCTGTAGGCGTTGTCTCTTCATTTGTGACAAGTCAATATATACTATACTATATTTTATTCTAAAAATTTAATTTTATATAAAACATATAATTTTTTTTTTTAATTTAATAAAAAATCTCACTTAACATTTAAAAATATATATTTATCTTTTTTTAATTTTTCAAAAAAAAATGATAATACTTATATAATAATATTTTTTTTATTTTTAATCTTGGTAGAATTGTATAAAGGACTTTTTTAGTTAAATTTGTTAAATGAATAAACTGTACACGCTACGTAATACGTAATATCACGTGCTTGATAAAAATGGAAAATTGTGAAACATGTGAATTATAAAACGTGGAATTACGTAATTCCATTTGTAATAACCCGGTGTCTTAAAGATATTATTTGATTAGGTATAGGAAACATTTTGAAAAAAAATGGTTGCTGGCATTGTGCATTGTGTTTATTGTTTCGACGTACTTGCCGCCAGTCTCGAAGAAAGAGAGCATATAGAACCGGAATTCGAGAATGATCAGTAGTATGTGTTTCCTTTCATGTCAGTAGTGCCTTTGTCCGAAATGTTTTTCAGTCTTATGATTTTTTAAAGTCCACTTTTTGTAACTTGGAATATTGTACACCATGGTCAAACTCGTCTTCGTGGGTGCATAGGAAACTTCGATGCCCTTTCTCTTCATTCCGGCCTCAAAGAATACGCCATTACTAGGTAATCCACCACAAATACGATAAGGATTGATTGTTGTACGTGTGTTCAGCGCGCTGAATGCACCAAATATATAGCAACTTTATGGATCGAATGTCTTGCTGAAAGGCAGACACTTGGTATTTACTTGTAATTTGTTTTTAGGATCTTTAATAATTAATTACATCACACAATTGGAACTCTGTTATATAATTTTTTTAGTGCCATGCACGATAGAAGATTCTCTCCCATTACTATCCGAGAGTTGTCCCAACTAACTTGCAGGTTTATAGAAATTTTGTTTCGTGTTTCTCTTTTTTTTACACAATAAAAAAGATCCATGCCAATCGAATTAAATCTTTCATAGTGTTTCCCTCCTAACGAACTTCGAAGAAGCAGAAGACTATCTTGATTGGGAGGTAATACATTTAACGCGAGAGCACACTTTCTATGATTCCCTGATTAACGTAGACTTTCGTTTAGATCGGTGTTCACGGTATCTGGATTGAATATGTTGACGACCACAATCGTCGTAAAACTGCTACGTACTTGCCGGAGGTTGCAGAGGAGCAAGGTATGTTGCTGATCAAATATAATTTTAATAACATTTGCGTACCGTTTATGGTATTTGAATAAAAATGGACAGGTTGGACCAAGGAAGAAACCATTGATTCTCTTCTCCGAAAAAGCGGATACAACGGTAGAATTACTGATAAAATTCGTAATCGTATCGTTCTCACACGTTATCAGAGCGCCAAGCATAGTATAACTTATGAAGAATATCTTCAGTATATCAGCAACAATTCTCAAAAACATAATGAAAAAGTTAATAAAGTCGAAGTGCCTAAACAGAAGTTAATGGTTGATGGGTTCGACGCGGAGGAATTGAATTAGAGCAAATCAATAGTTGACTGGCATCACATTTTTGATATAATAAAAAAAAAAAAGAATGTCAAGAATAAATATTGGAAAATAATAGTTTTTTTTTTTTTTGTAATCCTAATTTCTTGATAAAAAAAAAATTTTTTTTTTTTTTTTATTCTTATCATTGCTCTCTCTGACTGCTCAGATCATTTACTATATAAAATTTCATAAGTAACGATCATAGATAGCAAACATTTGTAAGTTCATTGAACCGATTCCATTTTGGAAAAGAATGGCAGAATTAGAGAGCTCTGATATAATGTTTTCAGAGGATGTGTTGCCTATTATCTGTACGGCACTAGAAATATGCACAAAAAAATGAAAGAGATATGTGTGGCTGTACATTATATGCATTGTTCCACGCTCATCACTGTTATTGTTATAACAATATACAAATAAGTTGTCGTGAATAAAAAAGCATGATTTTTGGATGTAATTTATGGGAGAAAGTTGTGTGTGTCAATATAATCATCATACAGCGGTTTCGCAATCACCAGATTCCAATCGACACTTGGTGCATTCGCAGCTGAATCTCCATTTTGCCTCTAATTCATCTCTTCTACTCTTTAAATCTCTATTCCCAGTCCTGATATAGCTAATTTTCAATTCATCGCCAGCTTTGATGTGTTTTGTGGCCACAATTGATAATTCATAATTTTTACTTGGGAATTTGGTCTCCGTATTAGGATCACACGAATGGGTTATATAAGAGGCAACACGATAGAAGCCTGCACCAATTACTGGTGATTTACTGGAGCGAATGGTTTCTTCGGTATTCTACGAAAAAGAGAGAGAATGTTAAACGATTCAAGAAATGTTGTCAAAATTCTAGAAAGAAAAAAAAAATCGGTCAAGTTACCTCTCTTATGTTCCTTTCGTTGTCGCGAGAAGTGTTTATGCCGTATGCATTATACATAAGCTTTCCTTTCAGCATTAAATATCTTTCCTCAGAAATGAATTCTTCCATACCAGGGACCTTTGCTGCGAACAATTCCCTCAAGAGTTTAATCTCCTTAGCCTCTTTTTCTGAAGGAGGTACGCTCAAGAAACGTAGCCGTTCGATATGATCCCAAGTAGAGTATTCTTCATCAACCCCCGTGGCGACTTTTTGCGTTTCCTCATGAACCATCTTTGCTAGAAATCTCGCGATCATCAGAGGGAATTTGACATTTCCTGATTTAACCAATCCAACCAATCGAGCTTCTTTACTCTCAGGATCGGATGGTTCATTACTGGTAAAAAGAAGTGCAGCGTATTCGTTCATTGCCTTTTCTTGACAATTCTTGGAACAATAAACAGCTTCAAAGAGATCAGAATCATCATGGACTGATCCGCTGACAAGCTCTTTGAGACAGTAACTACAATAATCGCCAGTCTACAAAATAAAAATTGACCAGCAATATAAAGAACAATTTCTTTTCACGAATAAAAGAAATGATATGTAAGCTTTGCGATCCTACCTCAAGACTTGGGTCAAGAGCTGACGCAATTGGATTTTCCTTAAAGATAACGTCACCCGGAGAAAAGTCCTTTGCGGCAAAGAGCCCACGACGAACATTTTCATCCGAAGAACCCTGACTAATCTCTTTTATCCTAACGTTCATATCTTTAGGTGGAAAGTTTTCAAAGTATTCTGCTTGTTTCTTTTTTACCTGCAAATTCAGATAAGGCATTTATTTTTTCTAAACATTAAAAAGTAGTCATACAATGATTTATGACATGCATACCTCGAGGCTCATCATTTCGTAAACACAAGTGAATACTGCTTCGGGGATTGTTTTTTGATAGATCATGATTAATTCAACAGGGTTTGGATATACCTTCAATGCTTTATAAAAGCAGAGAGCGGCATCGAGATAATGATCTTCTCCTTTAGTTGTAAAAGCGAAACAAACAAACAAATAAATAAATAAATGAATTTATTTGTTTAATAACAAAAGGAATTTTTTTTAGTCCGCACTCACCACTGCCAAATAAACTTTCGCCCTTGGCTACTTGTTCCATGAAATATTTTTCTTTGGCACTAACATCAGCGGGAAAAGTTTCTTTCGCGACATCTTCGACGGCCTTTCTCACAAAATCGGCTACCTTCACTTTAGCACCTTCTACCGCCGCCTTCTTAAGTTTTGCTGCCCGCTTTTTACTTTTTCCTGTATAATTTAATGAGATTGCTAATTAAAACCAGTCGAAAATATCAAGGCATATAAGAATAGGAGGAAATTGACACTTTCTCAACTTCTTTCTAAATTCGGGGTTGGTCCGTCGCATATAGTCCCAGTATACGGCATAACCAACTCCAATCCCACCAAGAACACACATTCCAATAAAGATTGACTTCTTCAATTCCATTATTCAGCACCACTTAACAAAGAATGTGTGAATAGGTTTGAAGAAAGAAAATTCGAGTGATGATGATGATCAGTTTGGTAGATCAACGGTGGATATATAAAATCGATATTAAATCACGTGATTAGATTAGTAGGGAAATTAAAAAAACCAAATAGGCAAGTTTGATTCGCCAACCTAAAAAAAAAAAAAACGCATGGAATAATGGTACAAAGAAAAAAAAAAAAGGATTACCTTTTTTGCTCACTGATGAGATAGATGAACTAAGACCGAACCAATTATAGATTGCATTTGCCTATAGTTTGTTTCGCATCATAAGAGATTGAAACCGTAACGTCAACATTGCAAACATTGCATGATATACAAAGAAAAGAAGTAGTTATGGCTATTAGGCTGACATTTAATCATTTTTCATGAGTTAGATACTGTATTATGTATGTGATGCTCCTTATGTGGGCATGATAAGATCGCTTTAGACCGATTTCTCTTAAATAAGGAAACTCTTTAGTAGCGAGTTTACAAAATACGGTATGTAGAGTTTAATTTTATCTTCTAGAGTCCAAAGTGAACCGAGAAATAAAGTTTAATTTTTATTTGCAAAATAAACGTTAAAGTTTAATTTATTATTATTTTGTGTTTAATCTTAATTAATCTTTGCCATTAAATAATAAAAAAAGTTTTTTTATTAAAAAATTTGATTGGTTGACATCTATGCTGAACTGCAGGATAAACCTAGGAATCGTTTTTATAGTTTTTTTTTTTCTTTTCAAGATGAATATCAAGAAACTTCAAGTTCGACCGAGGAAAATTCAAAATATCGGCTCTTGCACTCCCGAGATCGCGGCTGTTTTAAATTGCTGGTCGAATAGCTCAGTGGAATCGTCTTCTTGTCAACAAGTTATTCAGGCCCTTACCGATTGTATGCGCAATATGGTTTGTATCTTTTTGATATCCTAATGCTGTTCGATGTTTACCATGCACACTAACGATAGTGGTGCTTTAAAAGAAATCACAAAAAAAGAAATCAAGTACAGTCAATTATCATCTTTCAAGACTTTCAAAATATTTATAAATCGAAGAGTCTGGAAATATTCAAGTGTAACCATGTTGAGAAAAAAAAAAAGAAAACACTTCTATTAAGAAACGCTTGATCGCAAGACGTTGTCTCGTCCGAAACTTGACCTATCTTTTAATTGCGTTATGGACTGGCACAAGAAAGTATATAGGCCAATGTATCCACGTCCCAAGAGTTCATCTAAAAAGTGAACGCGGAAGTTGTTGTACGAAATGTCGATCCCACCCGCCTAACACATTCATCGAGTGTTAGTTTCGCGAATTGCAGAAACGATATAATTTTCTCAAATGCTTACGCTTCTTCCTTGTCTGAGCGACGCATGTGTCACAGGTTTTGAAAGTCTTTTTAAGACATAAGGCGTAGAATCTTCTAATGCCTTTGACCAGTAGAAGGACGTTAACTTAGATCCCTTATTTCAAGAAAGCACAATGCAATAATATGATACCTGGATACAATTTTTGGACATCATGGCGAGGGATGGTAAATGGGTTAACGAAAAAAAGTTGGAGTAATCTTCGCCGCACATCTTTTGCATTTGGTCGATCACATCACTTGGAATTAACGATAGAGATCGTCAGGGTCTGAATAGATGAGAAATGTGACAGTAGTGAATGTAAAAACTCACTCATCAAATTGAAAACCCTTTGCATTCTTATCAGTCTTATTGAAGGGACGGTTTCTCCACAGACAGTTGCATATATCCATGACATATGAATTGAAATAATTGATATGGTCCTGAGTATTTTGCCGTACTCCGGCACATCTATCGAAGCCTTCTTTAAGTCTATTAAATGCAAAATGATTGGATTAACAACGAAATTAATTCCCACAAAATATATGCACGCCGAGGACGCATTCGAATTACTTTAATATGATTCCGCAAATTCTTGATAGGGCCATTCCGGAGGATGAAAAAAACGATCGATACACGATTGAAGAGGAAGGAATGAATATTTTGTCCCACTCGTGTTTGATCTGCAAAAATGTTATGGTCTCGACGAAAGAAAGTACCGCGTGTTGTATCTCTATGTGATCATTTTCGATCTGTTATGCACATGTTTAGAACTTATTTATGATGTGACTTGAAAATCGAATAGAAAATCATGTAGTTACTTCAAGGGCATTTTGAGCATTTTCATTGATATAGTCAATAAAATTGTGGATGGTCACAGTATTGATAGGCGAAATGTTCCTACGAAAGAAGGTTTACCTTGAGCGAACGTATATATTTACGTAACATATACATATTCCCTCGATGACTTTTGTCTCTTACCCGTTAAGATTTTGTTTTTCCATATCGTTTTGTCTTGTCACATGGAGTAAAATCCAGTATTTTAACAAATCAGTGTAACAATGTATTAACTTGGCCTGCAATGAGACATCCATCCTGTCGAATTAGGTTAGACTAAACGCGTAACGTATTTTTCTCTTATAATTCATACCTTCCAGCTGGCCGTGGAAACAACGAATAGCTTATTCAGCGGTTCCAAAAAACCAGTATAAATCTCTAATGGAAAAAAGAGCAAAGAGAAAATAGCATTTCATTTAAAGAAAAATGACCAACTCAACACAGTAGAGTAGAGACGTACGATCAAAAGTTCCAGGCCTAAGAAAAGTTAACAGTTTAAAAATTTGCTCTTGATGTTCTAAACCATTCCACGAATGAATATATTTAGTCAAGAATTCATGAACAGCCGGGACCAGTTCCTCCGAAACAGAGAGTAATTAAGAAAGTGAGATCCATGAAACCATATATAAATATGCAGTATATTATATCGAAATTATAAAAAGGGCGTATGGATCGTTTACCTTCAGGAATTCAGTCATTGTAACCAATTTTAAGAAAAAATTTCCTAGTCTTGACTTTGATGTTGCATTATCACCACAATGTACGAGATCCATAAGGCATTGATCGATCCAATAATCGACTCGAGCGACCATTACCCCTGGGGGAGGCAGCAAAAGTAAGAAATTTACGAGATCATAGAGAATGTGACAACGATTTTCACGTACTCTGTGGATCGCATATAAACATATGTTGCAGAATCCGATTTTCCACCAGAATAGAAGCAAAACGATCAGGAAGTTCAATTTTATCGATGTTTGACGCAAGACGTCTGACGTCTGATATCTCACCGAGAGTTATCGTGCTTTGATTGAACTAGAATCGAATGACAGTTTGTCGGTGAGTTATCAATGAGGAATCCAAAGAATTTAAGCATTTAACGCATACCGTCCATTGCAAATCCTTTGTTCTTTCCGCGGGTATTGCAAATACCGATTCACCTTTGTTCCACCTTACATACACCTCGTTTAACATATGAAGCCATTCTACATCCGGGC
>CAJVPV010003712.1:0-10934 GCA_910591835.1 Acaulospora morrowiae | reverse complement strand
TCACTTTCTAAATGTAAAATTATTTAAAATTTTTACGATAATAAAGAGATAATGTTTACCTACTTTAAAAAAAAAAATATATATATATGATACCAACCTGATTATATGATTAAAAAAAAAAGAATAACTTAATAACATTATTATTTAATGCAATATAATTTTTAAATGGTTTATTATATATATAGAAGTTATATTTTGCTTGACATTTATATTTTTAGATTTGATAACTTATATTAACTAACTTTCTAAAGTATTTACTAGAAAATTACAAAACTAATAAATTTGTTTTATATGGCTTTTCATATTTTTTAAAGAAGTTGCTTTTTATTTAATTATCAAAGCTTATATATTTAATAATTAAAGTCAATCAAAAAAATAAGATTCAACATATTTATTAAAAAATACATATATTATAATATGATTTTTCTTCTAATATTAATTGTATAAGCAAAAAAATATAATGTGTTAAGTAATTTATATAGATAATTAATAGAATTCTATTGTCTTTATACAAATTAAACTGATAAATTAGATAATTTAAACTAATAATAAAATTTCCGTTATAACAATATCAATAACAAAGTAAATGATATAAAGTATGTTATAAAAGTAATACAAATAAGTCAATAAAAAATATTATAGAAATACAATAACTTAAACTATTTCTATTTTATTTATTTATATTGAAATAATATTAATATAAAAAAGATCATTTTTTTAAAAAATTTAATAAAATTGTCTTGTTTTTTTCATATTTAATAAAGTTTTTTTTATTAATTATAAATAATACCTTGTTTATAACTTCTTTAATATAAAAATATTATATTTATTCTTAAATAAGTCTTTTTAAAAATATGTAATATATCTTAAAAATAAATAGTATATTATCAGGTATAAAATAAATAGGCAAATATTTAGCTATTGTAATAGTAATAAAAAGTATTTGATATATTACAAATTGAATATTATTCAATAAAAATCTGTATCTAATGCTGTTTTACTATTAAAAAATAAAACAAAAATTAAATTTAAAAAACAAACTATAATTAATTTTTATTATTTTTAATATTACTAATTATATAAATTTTTAAATATAACCACTATAATTTATTTTATTAAAATTTTAATTATATTTATATTTTTAACTATTTTTTTTTAATCTTGATATATAATACTTTTTCAAGTTTTTTTATAATTCTTTTTATTTTATTTGTATTATCTAATATGTAAGGATCCTAATAATTTGATTTGATTTAATTCTTGATTCTCAAGTTTATATTAAATTTAATATATGGGTTATAACTTATATTATTTTTAATAATATTCCAAATCTTATATAAGTCTATGTGAGTTTGTTTGATTTTGATTTTTTGAAACTATACTGGTAGATTTTCTTGAATAAAATTTTTTTTGCTTAAATTTGAGAATGATAATATATACTTTTTAAATAATACTTTTTTTTATAGTTTGTCAAACTTGTTTTTTTCAAAAATCTAAATAATTTTAATAATATATATAACTTTATTTATTTTTTTTACTATTTATATTTTGGACATTATTAATATTTTTAAACTTTTTTATATCTAAAATTTTATAAATATTGTCTTAAATGCTTATTTTTTAGATATTTTAAACAATAATTTATATATTTAAGTATAAGAAATCTTAATAACTTATAAATGTGATTTCTATTTTAGAACATTTTTATAAACTTATATATAAGTTTATTATTTTTTTATAAATTTAATTTTCTTTTTATTTAATTTGGTTTTTCAAAAAAAGAGTATTTATATATTTTTTTTGTTTATTATTTTTTAACAGGTATTAAATATAAGACTTCTATTAAAAATTATATTTAATATATATATATTAATAATCTTTTTATATAGTAAACTAGTTATAGTCTATTTTGTTAACCAGATATATAAACTTATATATTGGAATTAGATTCATATACTAATAAAATTTTAAGAATATAAAAATTCTGCCATCAATTTTAAACTATTTAACTTTAATTTATAATATAATGACAAAAATAGCAATATGCTATCTAAATTTTATTAAAGTTTCATATAACTTTATATTTTTAGCTTATATAGTATTAATACTTTATAATTTTATTAATACTTTTAATAAATATTTCAAAGAGATCCTTTGATTAATATAGATTATTAAATCTAAAATCAATTAATAAAATAAATATAATTTCTAAATTTTTTAAAAAATACTCCAGATTTCTTTTTTGTTTATTTTAATTAAATTATCAGTTTTTTTTTTAAAGATTTTTATAATTTAAATATTTTTTTATACTTAAAATTTATTATTATAATCTATAGCTTTAAATTACATAATATATTGCTTATTGTTTTTAAACAAATATTAAATTAAAATAGTTTTAAATTAGAATATTTTTTATATTATGAAATCTGTTATATTAAAAGTTATAAATTTTTATTAAAGTTAACTTATAAGCTTTTGTATATATTTTATTTATTTATTTTATTATAATTTTAATTTATAATTGTTAAAAAAAATCTAAGATCCTATTTTATATAATCTAATTAAATTAAATTTGAATTTAAATATTTGAATTGTATACAAAAGATAATTATATAAATATTTTGTTTTCTATAAATTAAACTAAAAACATATACATATTTAAAAAATTGATGCTATATTATTGATTTCTAGATCTAATTTTTTAAAATCATCTTAAATTAACAATTAAGTTTTTTATTATATTATTAAATATTTGTTATATTTTAAGTAAAAATTTTTATAATTGATTTTTATATATAAATAAGTATATAACTGTTTCAAATTTTTATTATAATTATTATACATATGGGTAATTATTTTTGAAGGCAACGAAAATGCTAGATATGATTTTTTCAGACCCAACTTTTAAACAATATATATAATATAAATTTTAGGATCACCAGAAAATTTCTGGTCCGCCTTCAAAAATAATTACCCATATATATTATTTTTATGAGTCTTGTGATTCTTGTTATATAATTTAGATTTTACTAATAATTTAAAAATTTAATAACTTGTTTGAAAAATAAAATTATTATATATTTTGTTTATTTAATAAGAATTAATCTTTAAAAATGTATTATATAATTTTATTGATTTTATCAATTAATTTTTTGGATTTTGTAATAACCAATAAAATTTTTTGGTTTAATCTTTATCACATAGTATATTTAATCAGAAAATATAATTTCAAATTAAAATTCTTAAAATAAAATTATTTTACTAAATTATAAAACTGTTTTTAAAATTTGTATAATATTTTATATACGTATATCATTGTTATCTCAAAAAAAAATGATAATAATAATAAATTAATAGCAGGAAAATACAAAGTTCATAATTAATAAGGTTAAGCAATAAAATATTTATTGATAAAATAAAGGTTCAATTTTACAACTCCTGAAGAAATTGGTAATGTTTATATACAGTATATTTACAGTATATTAGCATACATTGATATAATAGATTATATTAATCAAATTAATTATGATAATATTGATGATATCTTTGGCAAAATAGTTAATAATTATGGGTAAATGCTAGTAAAAATAGTTAATAATTATGGGTAAATGCTAGTAAAAATTGGAACAAAGATCTTAAGCAATTATGTTAACCATAAAGCACTACTGTATAGAATTTAATGTTCCTATATACAGCAATCTGTTAATTTGAAATTGATACTGTATATTGTATGAGGATAATATATAAAATATTTTGGATTAATGTTCGATCCAGGTATTCGCACGTTTATGACCGGTTATGATTAATCGACAAAGATCTTCGAATCATACAACGAATCCATAATTTGTGTCATCATCAGCTGCCCCGTTGGATATGTCGGAATTATAGATGTTCTTACATCATAGGTCGAGAGAGTTCAAAGGTTGTAAGGTCATTGAATGCAACGAATAATATACATCAAAGACGTGTGGGAGTTGTGGATTTGTAAAAAATGATCTCGGTGGAGATGGATCGAGACGCGAATCGAGGTCAGGTTTTGGCCTAACTTTAGGATTTGTGCCTCATGGGATACGATATACATAGTAAATATTAACTTTATTTGTTCAATTTCAGGGACACAATTAATTTATAGTACGTATAACGTTTTTACGCTATCATCTTTTTACTACTTGCAATTTACAAAATTGCGTTGGATTTATTGACAAAGTGAAATGTCCAGAAATGTAATGATATGGATACGTGCTTTTAAGAGTTAAACGTCATTAATAAATATTCTGTAGGTACAATTGTTTTTTGTAAGATGGACAGAATGTTATAATAATTTGATAACAGGAAGAAATTAAAATTCTGCCTGTGGCATTGTTCTCAAATGTCTTTAAAAAAAGAGTGGTTGGATTGATTATTAAATTAAAACCACATAAATATATAGCCTTTAAATATAAAAAAATAACAAGTGTTCATTAGCCGTCGGGTATTAATATCTAATTAAAATACACGTACGGCATCGCTCATAATTTGATCCAATTCCTAAAAGGATTCACAATGAAACGATCAGTCACGCAGTCTTTTTTTTAAAAAAAAATAAAAAAATAAAAGAAAAAGAAAACTTACCGACTCAAGCTTGTCGAGTTCGTCATTGACACCTGCAAACACGGCTTTAATATCGTCCATTATATCCGAAGGTTTGATTTGTTCCAAAATTTTATCCGGATCATCATTCATGCTCCATCCACTTCGTCTTCGCTCCTTGATCTCCAACATGTTAACCCCAGAGCGCACAAGTACCAATAATTCCTGCAATCCAAATTCATCCGACATTACCCAATCGTTTTCTGTAGTTGAAGTTGGTGCGCCAGACGGCTCACGTTGTAAATTTGTGGAGGGAAATGAATCTCTAATCGGTGTTATTGATTCTAATGAATTTAAGGTGCTTGCAGATTGATTGGAAACTGATGAGGCCGGACGTTCTAAATCCGTGTTAATGAGATCAGATTCAGGGCGTTCTTTCAAATCACTTGACGATTCATCAGATGACTTTTGTTTTAATATATTATCTCTTGCTGGTATCTCATTTTGCACAAGTTTTGCATCCGGTTCAAATGAGGAATCATTTGAACCAACCGAGCTTTTTTTATTGTTTGATTGAACTGGCGATGGTTGTCTTTCGTTTTCGCCTTGGTTATGAGTTTGGCTTTCTGTATTTTGATTTCTCATTGCCGAAGTAATACTCGGAAGCTCGCTCATACCATACTGACCTGCTTTAACTTTTTGTATTACTCGATTGATCCTTTGTTCAATTGTTTCCGTTTCATTCGCATCATCACCGTCGTTCACAATATTCTCCAGGATGTCAACTTCAGCCGTTCTACTTTTTCTCTTATTTTCCACGGAAGTGATATCACCATTTTCAGGATAAGTCAATTCATTTCGTAGTTTACTGTTGGAATTCGATGAAGCGTCTTGAATATTCATTAATTCATCATCACCCCATACATCCTCAATGAGATCGCTGATATCAACTTCCTCACCATCAGCGGAAATGAACGAGTATCGAACTTTAGAGCCAAATATACGAGAGCTTCGGATAGCTCCGATACTTGTAATAATATCTACGCCTTGTTCATCATTTTTACGTGCCGAAAGAATCGACTTCTGTTTGGCACGGCTATATTCACGCTGCTGTTCAATGAGTTGTTTCCGTGATAATTGGTCATTTTCACCAACATTTTCTGTTACTGTTACTGTCCCTTCAACTGCACTTTCAACGATCAACTGTGGAGAGACTGGTGTGGACTTTCCATCAATAAAGGTTTGGGCGATATTAACGTTTTGAGTGTATCGTTTTATGTCTTCCGTGGCAGATTGAGGCATTGCGCGTTTTTGACGATCTTCTGGACGTAAAAGCCTAAGAACAAATATGGGTTCATCTGGATGGTAATCGAACGCCGATGCATTCGAATCTACCGAATCAATGGAGAAATGCCGAAGATCGGGTGGCGCTTTGTAAACAGACATTACGTTGGTTTCTGGTTGAAGATACACTTCTAATTTATAGATAATGTCACAAATCAAACGATATAAGAGAGTGTGTCATACTGGACGAAAATTTAAGTAAATGACAAGAAGAAAATAAAAGAAAGAACCATTACCATCTCCATTGACAATCATAGTCAGATAATATCGCGGTTTACCATCATCGGATTCTAATATAGGCTTTCCATCATCCACGACACCATCAGTGATTCCAAACTTGGACATTGCTTTTTCAACAATTTGGCCAATATTGTTCTTTCCCGTCACGCTTACAGCTTTCTCTCGAGGTTTTCCTTCCTCTCTTGACCGTCGCCTGGCAGCCTTTTCAACCAGATGTTTAGGTACGGACATGGAAACTCTAGGTATCGTCCCTTTGTGTCTTAGGTGAGCTGGCAAGTCATCAGAGTATGCAAGGACTCGCACTCGGAACCTCTTTTCCACCGAGTTAGTTTTAACATCCGCCTTTGATTTTTTATTAATGTATAAGCAGACTAAATTTTTGTCATCTCGAAATAGCAATTTACTTATCGCTTCGTGACTTGATAAATCTGAAAAGTTTGAGGAGACTGATGAGATGGAAGTCCGTTTAACGGTTGGAAGTGGCGTGAGATATGATGAGGTCAAAGTCTCAAATATTTCCAGTGGATATTCATGGGACATAAGGATATGAGGTTCTGAAAAAATGCATCACATGTTAAAACGAACTATTTTCACCCCAAAAATCAAAATCAAAAATCACATGGTCTAGCCGCTAACCTCTGTCCGATTCTTTAATGGTCACATAGTATTCATCCCAGTTTTCCTCATTGTCCAATTTAAACCGCTTTAACGATTGTTTAATAAGAGAAATTGTATTCGTGACTTGACTAAGAAGGACGATTTTGTATTCGAATTTGGTCGGAATATTTTGACCAGCAAAGATTCGAACAACACTATATGCTGAACCGGAAGGATTACTTAATCGTTTGCTTTGGCTTATTCTAACTTGCTGTCGTGAAGCGGAAGTTGATGATTGATCCGATTGTGTGGGTGAAGATTTCGTTGATGGTATTTGTGTCGGAGATTGACCTGATTGCTGTAGAGTTGTCGGTGATTGTTTTACTGATTGTTGCGGTGATGGTATTTGCGTTGGCGATTGAGTCTGATTCATGACTTGCTTGTTCTGCGGTGGCTGCTGTTGCTGTTGCTGTTGCTGTATGATTTGCTGTGTCGGTGGTTGAACCAAATGAGCATTTGTTGACTGCAGAGGTGGCGATGGCTGTTGTTGTTGCCGTCCATAAGCTGGTGATTGAATGTTTGATTGCGGCTGATTTGTTATTTGCTGCTGGTATGTAAGTGGTTTTGTTTGATATGATTGGACATTATTCATTACAAGAGGATCCTGAGACACACTTTTTCCGGTAGACTGCCTAGATGAATCATCTTCTTTCTTATTATTTTTCGGCTTCTTCTTGAAAAAGAAATTCTTGAATATTCCACCCTCTTTCTTTTCTTTCTTTCCTTTATTCTTTTTATCCTCTGCCTCTGTCATCATTTGTTTATTAGTAGATGATGAATTACTGACTTTTGAGGAATCATCGCTTTTTCCAAAGAATTTGCTGCCAGTTTTTTGTTTTGGCTCATAATCTTCGTCGTCCGAAAAGTCCATAAAATCACTACCCAGCGCTGGAGTTAATGACATTTTGATCGTCTCTGAAGGTTTGTCGAATATGTTTTCGGATGAATGAGTGGGTGGGTTCATGGGTTTCGTTGTTGGTTGAATGTCATTACTTTCTTGATTTTCATTTGGACTTGAACGAGAGTAATAGTTGGTTTGCTCAGTAAACGAATTGCCATCTTCCATCGGTTGAGAGTTGCCAGCTGTGATATTTTGTTGCTGTTGCTCATCTCCGGGAGTAGTTTCTGGTGTTTGCATTGTGACTGCATTATCTTCTTGAGTTATTGTGATGGTTGACGAAGATGACGAAGTAAGAACACTATCCATGCTTTCCCGTTTTTCTGCTATTTGTTCCTCTTGTTCATCGACTGATTCAACTTCGACTTGATCTTTTTGCTCTTTGGAATCGTTTGAATCTTTTGACTCCTCATAATATTCATCAAATTCTATTTCATCGTCTCCCTCTTCTTCATATTCTATCGTGACGACATGCTCTGACGACTTAAATCTGACTTCTTTTGTTTGTTTTTTAATGTTATTTTTTGACTTTTGTATCGAATCCAGATGATCCTGTTCAGTAATATTTTGTGAGGATGAAATCTGTACAGTTCAATCATATAAGATCATTAATTAACAGCTTTCATATGAGAGATAGATAGATGCGCGTGTGATTTTCTTTTTTTTGCACATACATTAATATTCCGATGTTTGTTTAATCTGGCCAACTTTTCGTAAGGAGTCTAATATGTAAAAGAAAAAAAACAAATAAATTCAGATGAATGTGATTCTCGTTGCAAGAGAAGAATTTCATGGAAAAACATTGGAATTAATTATTAAAAGGTTTTTAATTTCACCTCAACAGTTTCGGCTGGTATGTAACCAACTTCCTCATTTCTTAAAACTTTAACCAGCCACCAATAACTATTTGAATCATCTAATAGGGTCAGTGGTTCACCTTTCTCAACACTAGCTTGACCTTCGACTGTCGCACTAAAGGTGTGCAGGGCGTAAACCAGATCAAAATTAATTTCTTCATCAATAATTGAGGGTGATGGGGTGAAGTCGTCGTCGTCATCATCGTCATCATCATCAGACATTATTCGATTCTCCTTCTCTTCTATCTCATTGTCGGATGATGAATCATTGGCATTATTGGTCATTCTTTGACCACGGGATGCTGCGACTGTGTTAATAGTAAGATTATGTTCTCGATTCATGTTCTTTTTTTATTAATGAAACCTTATTTTTCCGCACGTAATCAGAAAAAGAAAGTTAAGATTTTTTTTTTTTTTTTTTTTTTTGAGGTGGTCAAAAACAGGAATATATGCTAGTGGGAAAATAATCTGTTTTAGGTGACAGTGACAGCAGGGTAACAGAAGGAAGGGGTGACGGAATCGTTCGAAATCCAAATTAAGGAATATGAATTAAAATTCTTTATTACGTAATAAAAAATCCAAAAATGCCAATGCACCAAAAAAAAACAACTTCCGTCAATAATAATTGGCAACAGCAAAGCTCATTGAGTGAGTTGGTGAGCGTCAAAAAGTGTGTCAGAAAGAGTGTGAAAATTGGCATATAAATGCGTTTAAAGCCATCCATATTAAATATGTACGTTCTGTACGGAAATTAACGTTCTCGTCACACCCTGGCATATTATCATTTCCGAATTTGTGCTCATCAAACAAATTAAGAATGAGATTGAAAAGCACGCGGCGGTAAAGTTACACCGATCCACGAATATCTTTGTGAAGGTAAATCCGATAAAAAAACCTTCTTTAGACCTAGTATTCAATTCCATTATTCTAATTTAGAGTCACGCAGGCGCGTAATAGTTTATGTTCTCTGTACTAATCTTTCAAAAACCACACGAGATGCGTACGTACTGTGAGTGCACTCATTTTTCCGTAAGCCACATGCACAATTCCAAAATTTCATACACACAAGATATGTTGTTACACGTAGTGCATGGCATGTAGCTAATATTCCCACTTATCTAATTTAGCTCGTCGCAATAAACGATGTAACAGCCCAAGTACTATTTAAGTTGCAAAAGGGAGTTACGAGCGTACGCACAGGGGTGACAAGGGTTCCGACCATCCCTTGTGGGATATATTCTTTTTGCGAAACATTCTCGTTGCATCCGAAAAACTTAATATTTCGTTTGAGCCCCTTCTACAGAAACCAAGGCTCGAGCCCGATTAGGCATACAATTAATGTGACTAATTATCGTCGGTATACGGTCTATGACGATGAATCTCTTACCATGTTTCTGTACACCATGCATCGGATGTACACAGTACTGGCAGAAAAACCGACTATTTTTTCTTTTATCATTATTAAAATTTATTATTATTATTATAAAATAAAAAAATTTTTATTTGTTAATATTTATAAATATAATTATAGTTATAATTTGATTTAAAATTTTTATTGTTTTGATTGGTAGGTGGCTAAAAAAAAAAACAATTCTGATCACATTCGAAAGTGGCGGATTTTAAAATTTTGGTCACATGGGAAGGTAATAGATTTTTTAAAAATGGCCACATAGAAAATACAAGCACTCCAGGCAGTTCAGATAACCCATGTTAGAAAACAGTATATAAATAACTATAAGAGTTTAACTGTTTTTGCCAGTTAAAACAATGAATCGAGTTTTTATCATAAGAAAAATATCAAGGTAAATATTATAGGTGGATGATTAAAGAGAAATTTGTTTTTTTCAATATAAATAAAATAATAATAATATATAACATAATTCTATATAATATAATTTGCATAGTATTTCAAAACATTATATTAGAATATATTGAATCATATTTATATATAAAATATAAATAATAATATATAATATATATATAGTAGTGTGCAAAAAAAACTGGAATCATATATTTACTTATAATTTAATAACTAATTAATTAAATTACATAAAACTTTATAAATAAGTTCTTTAATATCTCATCAATAAGTTTGTTATAAGTTATATATATAAATATAATAATAAGATTTTTTTTATTTTATCTTTAAATATAACAAAAGATAAAAAAAAAATCAATTCACAATTTTTTTATATAGATTTTATAATAAAAAACTGTTCGGAAAATCATTCAAAAATTTTAATTCTATTTAAATTTTAAATATTTTTATAATAAAAAGTATACTTAAAATTAAAAAAAAAATTTTTTTATTCTTAAACATTCTAAATATATTTATATAAAATTATTTTATTTATTAATTAGATAAAATT
>CAJVPV010003711.1:0-10935 GCA_910591835.1 Acaulospora morrowiae | reverse complement strand
TTAAAAATTAAAATAATTATTTTTTTTAAATAAAAATTAATAAAAATTATATAAGTTATTATTTTTATAACTGAAATCTTATGTCCTTATAACCGAAACCTAGCTTAAGTCATGTCCTCAATTATGTCCTTATTAAATAGTTTAGGGACCCATCTTTACTTTACAGCCCAAGCTTATAATTCTTTAATATTTAAATTTGTTATCAAATTTCAAATATCTAATTCTAATACCAATTTTGAACTTACTAAGCATAAGTTCTCTAATTAATACTCAACTGATTCTAATGAGAAAGTTACAAATTTCAATAAGAATAAAGCACTTTGATCTAAAAGGATATAAATCTTATAGAAATAATTAAAAAACAAAAAACAAAAAGTATCATATCTCAGAATCTTAATAAATATCAAACAATATAAGTGAGGCCCAATAGTATTTATATACTTGTTTTCAAAAATACTAAACTACTCTTTGAGTAATATTTATTATATTGCAATAATAGTCAAGCAGCTCTAAGAGACAACATACAAAAGTCTCAAGATATTAACAAATCAAAAAATTCAAGAAAAAATACAAAAGAATACAGAAAAAAGACTCATACATCTTTTAATAAACAAAAAACAAATAATTTACTCAATTTTTCAAAAAGAACATAACAGCATTCTATTTGAGAAAATAATTACTCAGAAAGATCCCACAGTAATTATGGATCCCAAAGAAATTAAACAAGAGATAACAAGACATTTCAAACAACTCCTGGACAACATGTTGCCCATCAAAGCAAACCTAAACAAATGAAGATAGGAATTCTTACCAAAAACAGAAATCTTGAACAATTGATATAATACATGTATCCAGATGATCTCTTTCATAGAAGTAAAAGAAGTAATTAAAAAAGTCAAAGCCAAATCAGCAACCAGAAAATTCCAGATAAATTATACAACACTTAAATACATTGGCCCTATAGGCCTTACTAGGTTAACAATACTCTTTAATAGAATCCTTCAAACAAAAGAATTTTTTCAAAAATGATAACACAATCTTATCTAATCAATCCCAAAGACTTCAAACTGGCAGTATGATCTCAACTCGACTAGATCCATAGCATTATTGGAGATAATCAAGAAAGTATTTACAAAAATCATTAACAAAAGATTTGCACAAGTCCTAATAACATATCAGATTCTATTCCCTCTTAACTAGGCAGAACTTTCAGGAGAAGAAACACATAAACTGATAATGATTATTAACTATATCATAGAAGAAGCAAGAGAGGCAGGAAAAGAACTCTGGATGCTCAACCAAGACATTAGCAAGACTTATGACTCAATAAAGTATACAACACTTAATATGGCAATAAACCACATTACAATTCCACATTTTATTCAAGAAATAATCATGAATTGTATCACAAGATAAACCACCCAAGTAATTACACAGTACAGACTTATTGAACTCTTTCAGATTGCACAAGGAATAGATCAAGGTGATACAATATTCTCCTTCTTTGATACATTTACTTTGACCCACTTATCACAAAAATAGAAAAATCAAAACTAGGTTACAAAATGGATTCAAAAATATCCACCACATGCTTTGGACAATGGAACAGATATATCTTATACATATCATCAGTTTCATATATAAATGTTACAACATGGTTCACTAATTCAAAGAAAAATATGCAGAAGATTGCAGACTTAATAGACAGCTATACAAACATTGCAGGCTTAAGGATCAACCCCAACAAATCAACACTGCTAACTATCAACAATACTCAATAATCCACCATCCAATTCCAAGCAAAGTCAATTTTTGTACAGAGCAAAGAAATGGTAATCAGAATTTTGGACATATAAATAACAAGCTCAGGATCCAAAAGACATCAAAAACAACTAATAAATAACAAAACAACCTTCATAATAAGATAACTACAATTCAAAAAAATCATAGACAAACAATACAGATATATTATCAATTAAGTGCTTACTCCAGCACTAGAATATCTAATTCAGGACACAATTCTTTCCTAACAAGAATGCAATGCAATCAACAGCAAAATTATAGTACTTTTTAAACATAAACTAGCTCTTTCAACAACAGTAATCAACAGTAAAATCCATCTCTATACAGGTTATAAAATATTTAACATATATGACAGACAAGTTAAATTAATAATCACGAGATGGTTTCAGGATCTCAACAAGATAAATATCACAGGACAAATTACAAGAACAAGGTTATAGCATCTACAGAACTGGGTATAGACTATATATGTGGTGTAAATTATTTTGCTGTTGACTCAATTCCCAAAATCCTTAAAAATAATTGCATTATGACTCAATTATTTATATATTTTAATAGTGACTCAATTAATTGTATCAAATAATTGCATCAATTGCGTCAAGAATCTACAAATTTTAGCAACATGTATAGTATGGACCACCAAAGATATCTTGTAGGCTGAATACAATACCACAATGGCTTCATGCAAAAACCTAACAGCACAAATCCTAAATATACTAAAACTAAACAACTTCTATATAAGGTTGACAGCAACATACAAACTGATATTACCACTATCTCAGAACAACTGGATACTGATCGAAGAACATATAATACACAAATGGTATGACAAGAACAAAGACAACCTAAAAAAACACAATCTTTTTTACATAGAACAAATGATAAACACCACCAACTTATATTGTATTATATGGACACACTTCAAAATTAGGATAGGAGCAAAATATATTCCTTAAATCATAGGGCATTTTTTTTATAATATTTAAAATTTTTTAATTAAAAAGTTGCTTTTCATTTATTTTTTTAAATAATCAAAATATTTTTCTAAAAATTTATATATTAGTTTTAATTATATTTTATCTATTAAAAGACCTGTGGGTCTGTAGTGTAGTGGTTAACACTCCACAGGTCAAATCACAAGATACCAGTTCAACCCTATGTGAGGGCAGTTGAACAGAATTAATATGATATCTGGCACCATAACCTGTATAAGCGCTGTTTCTCATGAGAAGCCGTATTACACGCTGATCCAGCGGGCGTTGAGATTGTGATTTCCAGAAAAGGTGTCGTGGCGCGACGATTGTCCGGTTGGTGTTACAATAATCGCCGGAAGTTGTAAGGTGCATGAGGTGTCTGCTTTCAGTAAAAGATGGTTTGGTGATCGTTTTCCCGTAGTACCTGGTGTCTCTTCCTGCAAGTTTCCAGAAAAGGCCTTATTCCAATCCAGTAATAGATCGCTCCGACAGTTACCTATCCCAAGAAGGCAGCCAAAACAGCAGTAAGTACCGATAGCTGAAACAATCTATGGGTAGTAAGTCTGTGAGATAAGTTCCTTGAACATTCTTGGGTAGCTCTAGGAAGGTGAAAATTAAATGGTACGCCTATCTGCAGGTGGTCGGATTTTAGAAGGATTCTCTCTGCAGTGGTTCTATTCACCAAAGAATAAGTACTACCCCCAGTTCCCCACATTTCAAACTTCCCCTTTAAATTTACACAGTGCCAAATAAAACATAATGATATAATAATAACATTAACGAGGCTTTGGCATGTTAGCCTCAGCACAACCCCATTGGGGTAAATGCTGACAGCAACAAGCCGATATGGGGTAGGTCCGATATAGCCTAGCGATATGTAGAATTATTTATAGATAGTAGTTCCTGTAATACATGAATTACATATGTAAATAAAATAATAAAATACGCCAGGCAAGGCCCAGCTGATTGATTAAAAAAAAAAAATATTTTTTATCTATTAATAGTATTTATTATTTATTTATTAATAGAAAATTTGGATTTAATTATAAGCAAAAATTTTAATTTTTTAAAAAAATTTTTTTAATAAAAGTTGATCTTAAACAAACTTGAAAATTTTTTAAATTAAAGTTTATATAATTATAATCAGTTTTGTAGAATTATTTGCAAAGAACAACTTTAATTATTACAATTTTAATGGTTTAATTATAAAAATTTTAACTTGTATTAGAAGTAAAGTAATTTTTTTACTTAAATTATATATTAAATTTTATATGATTTTTTATATTAAAATTTTAAACACAAAGTTTAAAGTTATTTATTTTGAAAATTTTTAATAAAATTTTAATATTTTACTTAATAAAGTTAATAAAGAATATCTTAAACTATATTTTTTATAATATAAGTAAGTTATAAAAATTAACAAAAAAAAAAATTCTTTCCTGTTCACCCAGATTCACCTAAAATCCGCAATAAACAGCTGAGAGTTAGCCCAAAAGGCCCACTTACCATGACAATACACTAGTCCAACGTCTCCAAAAGCACAGGCTTGCCCGCTCCAATTACCTGCTATATCAGATATCCAAAATGCAACAAAAACAAAAAAAAAACTAATGGCCAATCACACCTAAAGCGGGCAGAAGCAAGGCACTCAGCTGATTAGAAACTTCAGAGGAAAGAGTAGACGCCGCCTACACTTGAGCGGAGGACATCCACATAGATACAGAAGAGCCCCAACGGGTGTACACACCATCAACATTTGGTGAGTCAGATGAAGAGACAATATCCTCAGAACCAGTGAGTGAAACGGAAAAGACTCTGCCTGCAATGTCAAGCCACCCTGACAACCTTGACAGCCGCTAGGCCTGCCTATAGACTGGCGCATCCAGTACGACCATTTTTACTACAAAATGGCCATCCAGACAGAACACCTAACAAGCTTCATGGAGCAAAAACTCAAAGCAGTCAAAGAAGCAGTTGCCTATCTGGACTTTTATACAAGTACCTGGGTGGCGCAGCAACAGGAAGCAAAATTGATCATCACATTCTTTGCCAACCAAAAGGATGCACAAAAAGCATGCAAAATGACAATCCAGCAAGGCAATGATTACCACATGACAATCCTTGCTGACTTTAATATGGCAATAGCCAAAAGTAAAGCCATTCGCATCTGGGACATCTCTCTAGATACCAATCAACAAGAAATCAAACAAAAACTGGCCTAATTCGGGCAAATCTGTAGCCTAAAAATAAGTACTACAGGTATGTGAAAAAGCGCACTAGTTGAATTTGAAGAACAAGAAGATTATAACAAAATTGTGGAAAGATGAAATATTCCTTTTAAAGAAGAACTTCTAAGAATTTACTTACTTCTCAAAACCCATAAAACCAAGCTAATTCAAGATAGGTACATTCTCAGACTCACAAACTTGCCTCCAGGTACTACTGGATACAATTTGCGTGAAATAATCAATAACACTAAGGTAGCATTATGTCATATCCCCCGGAATTGCAACTATACAAGAAAATGATTTGCTATTCTTAATTTCGTAACACTGGAAGAGAAAAAAAAAGCCAAAGGCAAAGAGGTATATCTTGGTAAAACATTACTTCAATAGCATGAAATGGAAGAGAAACTCTGCGCAATTTGCAACTCACCTGACCACTTGATAGCACAATGCACAACCAAGGCCAAGCGTCAAGAAAAATAACAAGCACTTAGAGAAAAAGCAAAAAGATATAAAGTACTTTACCAATGTTTCAAACCAGAAGAAACAACACAAATCAGGAAAATTGCAAACCAGCAAGCCAACAAGTCAGGTAGCCATAATCGACTCAGAGCTCAGGAACAATTTAACAAGGCCACCAGCCAGTTCTTAGACAAAGGATTATTTGCACATATAGCCAAACAACTTTCCAGCAAATCATTAAACCTAACAGCAGGGAACTCTACAGCAATGATCAACCTCCAGTCATCGCTAACAAAAGTCTTTAAAGCAGTCCAAACAATAGGAGCAGAGCTTAAACAAATCAAAAAAACAATCACTGACCTCAATATCAAAATTGAGAATCCGAAAGACTTTGTATACTTTTATACAGTAGACAATGAGGAACAAATGGAAACAGCCATAAATACAGGCAAAGAATATCTAAATCAAAACCCACCACAGGCAAAAACTCCAGAACCCAGAGACTTCAACTACCAATGGAAAAGACAAGCAACAAGCCCAGTGATAGACAATTCAGACATCAGGGAACAACAACTCAATCTCAATACAAGGATGACAAGTATCGACAACACCTTTTAAGATGTAGTAAGTACATTTAACTAACTTATTGACATCACAACAAACACAAACCCCCAATCCAACAATCCAGATGAGCAACAAAACTAGATTCAACAAGGAACAATCCAAGAAGTCAACATCTACACACTTTGAAGACAACTCACCCGACAATAACCCACCCCTCCACCAACAAATCATTACATCATGGAAAATTCTAACATACAATATTAGAGGTCTTAATGATTCTACCAAACAACAAACAATATTTATATACTGCACTCTCAAAGACATTGAAATTGCACTTCTTACAGAGACATAAATACAGAGCAAGAATCACAAATACTGGAAACACCCAATATATAACATAACCTGGAGCAATAATAACAAAGAAGCCGAAGTCACACTCCTAATCAAAAAAGACATTGGCAAATACATAGGAAAATCACAGAATATCCAGGAAGAGTAATAAGTGTCGATTTGCAATTTAAGAAAAAAGAACACATTGGCATTATAGGAGTATACATACCAGCAGGAGATGACCAAGAGAAGAGAAAAGTAAATAAATGGATAGAAGATGAAATCTTAAAGAGACACAGAAAGAACTGGAAAACGATCATTCTAGGGGACTTCAATTTGGTAGTGAATCCATGAATAGATCAACAATCAACAATCAGTAGAAAATACAACTCCCAACTTTCCATCTCAACAGTACTTCAGGTTCTACAAAACCTGGACTACACTGACTGCTATGGAATCCTCAATCCATTCAATCCAGGTTTTACCTGAAAGAACTCCAGAAATGTGACATTGAGACTAGATTATATTTGGATATCTGATCACAACGATTGGTATCCAACAGAAGCAAAAATCAGCTCAAGAGCCATAGTAACAAACAGTGATCACGCTATCATCCAAACAACTATTGCCATTCCAAATCTCTTTAAAATTTCCAAAACAGTAACAAACAAAAAGAAACCAGATACACCACAATAGGAGCATCAGCAAAACATTGGAAAAACTTCCAAAAGGAACTTCATCAAATCCTTCTACAGCAAGACAAACACATGAACCTGAACAGCATCTCCCCCAACAAGCTTTGGAACAAAACATGAGCAGCCATCAACAAAACCAGATCCAATCACCTTCCCAAAATAAAGATCAGAAAAGACAGAAGGAACACCACAACCGATAAGGAGCTAGGCCCAATAGAAAAAGAAACAACTGAAATCAGAAAACTATACAGCAAGGGAAAACAATACTTCAAATACAACATCAGACCTTCACAAATGGTAGCAAGCATACGCAAATCAATCCAAATAATTAATCGTATAACAGCTGCCATTCAAGAACCACTGTGGCAAGAGACAAATTACCAAACACCATTGGCAAAAGCATGGCTCGAAGAAGTCAAGCTGCTCTGGGCAACAATATATAAAAGCCTCAAAATATTTACAAACCAAAAAATCCAAGAAAAAATATAAAAGAATACGAAAAAAAGACTTCTACATCTTTCAACAAACAAAAAACAAATGATTCACTCAATCCTCCAAAAAGAAAACAATAATATTCTGTTTGAAAAAATAATCATCCAGGAGGATTCCCCCTCAGTAATTACGGATCCCGAAGAGATCAAGCAAGAGATAACAAGACACTTCAAACAATCCCTAGACAACACACTGCCACAGAAGAAAACCTAAACAAATGGAGACGGGACTTCCTTTCAAGAGCGGAGATTCTGGATAACTGGTACGACACATGCACCCAAGAAATTTCTCTTACAGAAGTAAAGAAGTAATTAAAAAAGCCAAAGCAGAATCAGCACCTGGAAAATCTCAGATAAACTATGCAATACTCAAACACATTGGCCCTTTAGGCCTCTCTAGGCTAACAATACTCTTCAACTGGATCCTCCAAACAGGAGAGATCCCAAAGAAATAGCAACACAATCTCATCTATCCAATTCCAAAAACCTCAAACTGGCAATATGACCTCAACTTGACCAGACCCATAGCATTACTGGAAACTATCAAGAAAATATTTATGAAGATCATCAACAATAGACTCATACAAGTATTAACAATACATCAGATCCTTTCACCTCTCAACTGGACAGGACTTCCAAGAGGAGGGACACATGAACCAATAATGATTATTCACCATATCATGAAAGAAACAAGAGAGGCAGGAAAAGAACTCTGAATGTTCAGCCAAGACATTAGCAAGGCCTACGACTCAATGGAGCACATAGCACTTAACAGGGTAATGAACCGTATCAAGATTCCACATTCCATCCAAGAGATAATTATGAGTTGCATCACAAGATGAACCACCCAAGCAATCATACAGCATGGACTCACTGAACCCTTCCAGATTGAACAAGGAATAGACCAAGGTAACACAATATCCCCTCATCTCTGGTGTATCTACTATGACCCACTTATCACAAGGATAGAAAAATCAAAGTTGGATTATAAAATGAATTAAAAAACACCTACCGCGTGCTTTGGACAATAGAACAGACACACCATACACATATCATCAGTTTCATATATAAATGATACAACATAATTCACAAACTCAAAGAAAAATATGCAGAAAATCGCAGATCTGATAGACAGCTATGCAAATATTGCAGGCTTAAGGATCAACCCTAACAAATCAACACTTTTGACCATCAACAACACTCAACAACCCACCATCCAATTTCAAGCAAAACCAATTTTGGCACAGAGCAAAAAAATAGCGATCAGAATCTTGAGCACATGGATAACAAGCTCAGGATCCAAAAGACACCAAAAACAACTGATAAAGGATAAAACATTTTTTATGATGAGATGACTACAATTCAGAAAAATCACAGATAAACAATACAAATACATTATCAACCAAGTGCTAATCCCAGCACTAGAATATCTAATTCAGGACACAATCCTGTCTCAACAAGAATGCAATGTAATTAACAGCAAAATCATAGCGCTCTTCAAACACAAATTAGCTCTTCCAACAACAGCAATCAATAGTGAAATCCATCTCCACACAGGATATAAAATCTTCAACATATATAATAGACAGATTAAACTAATAACCACGAGATGGCTCCAGGACCTCAATAAGACAAACATCACCAGACAAATCACAAGAACAAGGTTATAGCACCTACAGAACTGGGCATGGATCACCAAAGACATTCTGCAGGCCGAATACATTATCATAACAACTTCATGAAAAAATCTAACAGCACAAATACTAAACATATTAAAATTAAACAATCTCCAAATAAGGGCGATGGCAGTATACAAACTGACATCATCTCTACTCCAAAATAACTGAACACTAATTGAAAAACACATATAATTTGAATGGTATAACAAGAACAAAACCAACCTAAAAAAACACAACCTTTTTTATCTGAAACAAATAATGAACACCACCAACTAAGGATAAGTCCCTAAACTATTTAGCATATAAAATTTCGCAGATCAATTATGTTCCTTTTGAAGAGACATAATTAATTATTTATTTTTTTAATAGGGACATAATTCAAAAAACACTTGGATCAAGTGGCCTAAATTGCAAAAAACTTTTGTAGGTGGTTTTTTTTTGACTTTATATTTAAAAAAAAACTTTTTTAATAGTGAAGGACATTTGAATTATGTCCTCGCCTTTAATTTAGGAACCCATCTTTACTACCAACTCATATTGCATAACATGGACATATTTCAAAACCAGGACAGGAGCAAAATATATAGGATGCAAACCCAACTGGTTTGAGGAGATTATTCAACAACAAGAATATAACACATCTCTCCTCCTAGAACAACAATAAACACATTCGTTACCTGTGACCTAGCAAATTAAGAGAACATTCAGAAACACAGATACATCTCTGCTATTATCAACCAAAGCATATATATAGGAAAGGTAAACAAACGGGCCAGGGTTCTGGAAAACTTATTCAGAGTACAACACTTTACACAAATAGCAGACAACTCACCTATTAAAAAATGCAAAGGATGTAACATGAATACAAGAGAAAAAACAAACACATGCACCAGAAGTATACACCTAAAAGAGGCGATCACACTTCTAGTCAAAACAACAAAAACCAGTTCAAAACCTTTCAACCAGATAATAGAAAACCTTCCACAAATACAAACCTCACCAAACTCGATTAGACAGATGCACATGTGGAGCAACTTAACACCAGAGAAGGGCAATGTGGTCCACATAAAAATCAACAACAGTACCAACAAATCAACAACAAATATATCAAACCTAAAGACTCTAAAACTACAGAGGCCAATATTACAAGAACTAGAACATATTCAAGAACAAATACAAGGTTGGAGATCCACAGAGATATATACAGACGGATCAATGAAAAAATATGATAACAATCAGATAAAAATAGAAGTAGGGGGTATAATCATCAATAAGGAAACACTTGAAGAAATAGAATTCAAAGACAGATGTGAAGGTTTCCTATCATTCACAAAAGCAGAATTAATGGCAATACTGATAGCAATAACATTCCTTAACTCAAAAACAGAAGCAACCATATTCACAGACAGCCAGTGTGCGATCCAGACAATACAATCAGAAACTACAATGAAACAAAAGTGGCAAAAGGAACAAATATATTTACAACAACACTTATTCAGGAGAAGATCAGAGATAGAATAACAACAACAACACTGAACAAGATTAAAGCATATACAGGAGATAAATACAATGACCGTGCAGATCAACTGGCCAAGAAAGGCAACGAGCTCAACCATATACACATTATAGGTATAAACTATACATGTTGCTGAAATTCGTAGATCCTTGACGCAATTAATTGAGTCACTATTAAAACATATAAATAATTGAGT
>CAJVPV010003710.1:0-10936 GCA_910591835.1 Acaulospora morrowiae | reverse complement strand
ATAGGCAGTGTTAATTCTATATAGAAGACATAAAAATGTATTTCAAATTGATGATGTTCATATGTAGAAAGACACTTGATGTTATATCTAGATATTAATTATCAATAAAGATTCGCATCGATGTACGTTCACCTTAAAAAAAAAAAAAATAATAATAATATTATATTATTTTTATATATTTTTATATTATTATTTATCTTCTTTTAACATTATTTTATTATTATTTTATTGAAAATATTATTTATAGAAAAGAATAATATCATAATTCAAGAAAGTGAATGTTAAAGATTATATAATCATATAATTGACTTATGAAAATTGTAAAAATCTTTTAAATTTTTATAAATTTTATATAACAAATAAACTTTGAAACAAATATTTAAAGATTTTACTAGTTAAATAGTTAAATAGTTAAAGTTATTCTATTAAACTATCTCTTAATATATTAAGTAGGCAAATTTGCTTACAAAATTAAAATTTTCAGCAATAACTGAAAAGTGAGATAGGAGGGATCCTTCAAAATGGTACCAATTCGATTTTGCTAAACTTTAGTAAGCATCAATTATCAAATATATAATCATTAGGCTTGTATAATATATAATTATATATCAATAAAAGATCAATGATCATTTTGATCAAAAATTTGCCCAGTTAAAAACAATACATATTTATATTCTGCTATATTAAAAAATAATAAAAACTTACTTACTAAGTTGTCAGATTCTTATTTTGTCACATTTTCTTAACAACAAATAGTTACAGATCTTGAGAAGAATAGGCTTTTAGAAGATAGTGATAGTGATATAGTTTATAATGAAGAGTATATTGAAGACTTGGATAATATTGTCAACAAGTTAGAACAACTACAAGTAAATGAAAAAAAAAGTAGAAGAAGGAAAAATAGAGTGAGAGAAGATAGGGCAAGGGGAATAGAGCAAGAAAAGATAGAACAGAAGGAAATGGAGCAAGAGGATATTGAAATAGAGGTGAAAAAAATAATACAGCTTTGAACAAAACTGAAATCTTAACACAATTACTCATATCTCCTGATTTTGTTTCATTAGAATATAACTTATCATATCACTAAAGCCATATCAAATTGCTATTAGTCTTTCTTGATTATAATATTACTCCATATGAATTGATTAGATTTTTTTTTTCACAAACCATTTTTAATACAATTGTAATGAATACAAATTCACCACAAAATCAAATTTGATGTATTTAATGTAATGTTACTCTTTATTATAATAAATCTTGTTCTTCATGTTTTAAAGAATATTATATATAAGACCAGTAGGTCAATAGCACAGTGGATAGTACTCCATAATCTCCAAATGTATGTCCCTAGTTCAATACCCACAGAAAGCAAAACGCATAAATTTATCCTTTATTTGTGAGTTTACCGGATTGCCACAAATATCATACCCAGACATCCAGATCTTGACCAAATTCAGTTAGGCTGCATGAAGATAGGACCTCTGATCTTTCTGACGATCACAGGCTGAAAACAATCAAAGCAAGAAAGGTTGCATGAGGAAAGGCTTCTGGTCTAACTCCGATAAAAGCCCACAACCCCCCTGGCATGGCAGACTTCATAGTATAAACCTTCCTATTCGGGTTGGCTGGTTTCCTGAATAAGTCATACCCAATTAGCTAGTACCCAAGACTGGATTGGCAGACTTTGAAACTCGATTGGATCTTCACTATCCTGCTTGATATTGGTGCAATCCAGATTGGTGATCCAATTTTTGGGAAAGAGTCAGATCATAAAAATCAAAAAGGAAACTGCTAAAAAGGTTTTTCAACTATTGGATAGGATTTTCCTTATCCTATATTTACAAGTAGGGAGACATAGCATAAACCTAAGTATGAATCCATCCCCGAGGTGTTAGTTGATATTTGGGTAAAAATAGGCAGGTAGCGTCAGTTTAATTAGACTATTCATATAATAACCATGTAACCTGCATATGATTAATAAAAGTCTCGCGTGTATCACACTTAGTCCTAAAAAAAAAAAAAAGAATATTATATATATACTAAATAATAAATATATACTTATAATTTAAAAAACAAATTTAATAATTAAATTAATAATTGTTATTATATATATATATAAATATTTCATAAATAAATTTATTATGATTTATTTATATTTTTTAAATAATTTTAAATTTACTAAATTTATTGAAACTTAAAGTAAAAAAACTATTAAAAATATAAATGATTCCATATAATTAAAATTTTTCAAAAACTAAAAATTATATTTTTTTATTTTATTTTTTTAAATTAACTAATTTTAAAATAATATAATTTATTTAAAATACAATTAATTTTTATTATTTATAAATTAAAAAAATATATTTTATTAATATATTAAAATAAAATTATATAATAATAATATTATAAAAAATTCAATTAATTTTTTGTAGGCAAATTAGTCTGGAAAGAATTAACATATTAAGGGATAGATAAAATCATATAGAAACATAGTTACTTATAGTCACTAAGGCTCTTTACATAGTAGATTCATTAGTAATTTAGGAATTTTTATTCTGAAATGAAAAATAAATTTGTAAAAAAATATTTTAAAAATGTATAAGCAAAGGATAATCATATAACTTCAAACTGTATATAAGAATAATTATTCATTCTTCTGAACAAAAAGACATTACTTTGATTTCTTTTATCTTTATAATTATTTTATTTGACCTTTATTTTCTTCCTAATTTCTTTAATAAAATTATCTTTAAACATTAATATTAATTTAATAATTCTTTGTTAATAAATTTACTTATTTTTATAAATTAATTGGAATAAATATTTTGACAGGCTTATATATTATTATCATATAAGAAGAACAATTTTTGTAATACTAATTGCTATTGAGTTGTTAAGCAGCAATATATTATAATTGGCATGGTGAAAATTGTTCACTTTACTATTAAGTATTTAAAGTTGATTCAACAATATTCTAATTATTTATAAAAGATTAAAGGATTTATTTAATAAAGAATTTTTAAAAAGTCCTAATTACTTGGACATAAAGTCTTATACTATAAGGATTTTATATTGAATCTTATATTTTTTTTTAAACTCTTCTTATTTTTAAATATTATTATTCTTGATATTTAAAATTTATAATATAATAATATTATTTGAAACATAATATATATTAAATAAATTAATTTATTAAAAATTGAAAATTATTTTTATTAGTGATTTTAAAATCTATTAAATAAAGAATTGAAAGTTTAAAAAAAAAAACTCTTTTTTACTTTTTTTTTATATTGAAAATTTTTTTTTTAAAGTTTTGAATTGTTTACTTTTTCACTTTTTTTTACTCTTTTTCTTTATATTTCTCTTTTCTATATTCTTTTCTTTTTTAAAAATATTACTTATTATTTTATTATTTCTCTAGCTAATTAATTTTTTTTTCTTAGAAACTATATTAAAAAGTAACAATTTTCTTTAAAAAATAAGCTTTGATAAGTTTTTCTTTTTTATAGTTTCTTTCAGAAAAAGAATAAATATTTTATCTTTTTTAAAAAATTAATATGATTATTATTATCAAATTCAAAATTGTTTATTAATTAATAAACATACTTTATATATTAAATACTGTGATCAAAATTCATTTGATCCATATTCGAGTAATAGTTTTTAGAAGGAATTAGAGATTATATAGAACAGTCTGTCATTCTAGAGATAATTTCTCACAAATATTCCAAGGTATGACAAAAATTCCCCAATGAATCTTTGTAATCAAAATGTGTTTAATAAAATAGCAGTGTTTTATTAAAACACAAAAACCAAAAAGTCAAACGATTACAAGAGTAAGTTATCAAGAACTGACTGAAAATTACATGGACAGCAGTTACTTATATAGTGTTTTCTATTCTAGACTATCTGAGCTGCCTGATCTATATGTCACGATGTCATAATTTTATAGATCATAGGCCTTGTAGGTCTTTTGAGCCTTTCGGGTTATTTGAACCTTCTAGGTTGTCTGATCTACATTACATGTGCTATTAATAGATATTTATATTATAATAAAATAATAAATCCTACAATTAAAAATAAACCAATAATAATTGAATAAAAAATAAGTAAAAATAAAACTAAGTTATCTATTTTATCACATATTTCCTTTTTTTAAAAGACAAAGATCTCTGAGCCTAAACCTTTTACAAAAGTCGGGAAATTATTTCTATAATCTCCATTGATTATTCCAGCAATATAATGTATAGACAAGTACTGTGTTTGATAAATTTGCTTCATATTATTTTGAAAAATCTCATAGGTTTATATGGTGAATCGATAATATCTCTTATAGTTGGATAATGGATATTTTTAAATATATTCTCTCCAAGTTTGTTATACATTCCTCATGACTTCTAGTAATTCTTTCAAATAATACAAGTGGGCTAATATGGCAATTCAATGAGATTGTCACATATATCAGATAATTTCCAAGATCGTTGTCCTAATATATTTGTTGATTGGTGCAATTGGATTATATGGCATAATAAATCTTTCAGGGTTTTATCCAAAATGGAAAGCACATCCATTTTGAGTAAGTTCATTTTTTCTAAGATTGATTGTTGACATGTAAGTTTAGGCATTTCTCATGGTAGGAATTTTCTCAGGATTGGGAATATTTATATAAGTTTTTGAGATTGTACTAAACAAAATCACTGGTTACTCCTATATTTAAAAGCTTGACTTTTCTTTTATTATTTTTTATTTCCCATTTCTCTGATTATAATTATATCTTGTATTAACAGACTTGCTTATGCTATTGAATATCCTGATGTTATTATTGATTGTATTATGACTCTTCAAGAAAAAATCAAGTTCCTTGATTATACCATTATTGGATATGAATATCCAATGTATTAAAAAGAATTGGTTGAGTTGCGAAACCAATTATCTTGCTTGTGGTCTCATTATCAAGAGCAAAGAAATCAATTACAACATCTTTAAGTTTATAGTCAAAAATCTATTAGTTACTATTGATCTTGTATTAACTTGCTCCTTGAGGTAAATGCTAGTCGGATAATAGTAAGGATTCATCAAAAAGATACTTTGTACTTGGAAATTTTGGCATTTCGTGAATATATCGGTGAGTTTCAATCAGCATTATTCTGGTATCAGCATCCTATTCCTGGTTGTCATCCTTTTTCTTGGCAGGTCGATGTCACCTTTCGTTCTTTTGTTTGGAATCCTAATCCTTCTTGGATAAAGAATTATCCTTATAAAGATTCTAGTCCTAATCCTATTAATATTGAATATTCTGCTTACTTTCCAAATCTGTATATAGTTCATAAACCTTCAGAACCATTTTTCTAATAAATTTGTTATTGTGTCTATTGCTTACATTGTTCCTTATCACTGTGTTACTCTATGGGTCAGTAATAAGATGACAATAAGGTATTGCTCAGTGGGCTCTTATTGTCATATAACTTGAATCTTCTCTTTTTCCTTTTCAATAGATAATTCTTCAAGAATAATCAAATATTATGTGCCCCATACTCACGCACAATTATCATAACCATCCATCTCTATTTTTATGTTCTCAAGAACAATAATGTTCTATAACTATATATATATATATTGATTAACTAATAATAACTAATAATTATACTATATTTTAATTTGTGATTCTCAAATTGGTCTCTCAAAATATCATATAAATCAGTTGATATTCACATTCCTCTTCAAGATTTTTCCATCCATAGTCCTTAATTTGTAAGCTCCAGTAGAATTTATTTCATGTATATAGTATGGTCCAGTTCATTTTTCTCTAAATTTGTTTTCATGTATCTTTGCTTTTGCTGATTCATATAATAAAACTTTGTCTTCAATATTGAATTTTTCCATTTTGATACCTTGATAATAATATCATTTTTGTTTTTTCTATGCTTTTCCAATATTTTGTTATGCATTTATTCATATATTTTGAAGATCATCAGTGATAAAATCAATATGTTGTTGCAACTGTTTCTCCATGGGTTTTTCTTGTCGATTGATATTTGATGTTGTAAATCCATAGGTGTTATTGCCTCTCATTCATAAATTAATTTAAATGGTATATATTTGGTTATACTATTTTGGATAGTCCTATATACAAATAATGATGCATTTAGGAAAGTATCCAAAGTATCATCATAGTTACTAACATATTTGGCCAATGTAGTACATAATGTTTTGTTTAAGTGTTCGGTTAATCGATTAGTTTGTGAATAATAGGCAGATGATAGTTGATATCTAATTTGCATTAGTTGACATAGTGAGTCCACTAATTTATTACAGAAAGGTGTTCCTTAATCAAATAATAGGACTTTAGGACATCCATGTTGGCAAATAATTTTCTTATAGATAAACTTAACGATCGTGGTTGCTTTGGTATCCTTAATGGTTTTAGTTTCAGGCCATTTAGTCAGGTATTTAGTTGTTATCACAATATATCGATTTTTACTAATTGTTACTGTTAATGATCCTATGATATCGATTCCTACTTGATCAAAAGATTTTCCTACTGGTATTGAGTATATTTCCTTATGTTGTACAGGTGCTCCTTATTGTTGACATGTATCACAAATTTAATATATTCGGTAATAGTTTTATACAAATTCGGCCAAAATGTCCAAATAAAATATTTTCATGCAGATTAAACAAAACTGATTCCAGCTCAATTGCCTTAATAACTTGTAAAGGTTTGATTGGATTCTTAGTATTTCGTCAAAAAAGTTGATGTGATTATATCAAATAATGTATTGCTTACTTTTTAAGGATTATTCGTTGTTTGTTGTCCAGGTGTATTGGTAGAGTTCCATCCATTAAATATTGAAATATCTATTGATAATTCTCTAAATTCATGGTTATTTAATTATAGGTTTGGATATATGTGATATGCATTGACATTTTAATACTTTTTGTCTTTGCAGTATTGAATCTGAAAGGGGTAATCAGTAATAATAAGAATTATCAAGTCATTTGTTTTGCCGGGTTTGGATTATTTATTATCTATTATAACGCTATATAATCAGTTACTAATGTGAAGTCCATTAAATATATATAAGGTCAAAAGTATTTTATCATCCATATGGATACAAGATATTCGATTTTAATTGGTAAATAATTATATTCAGCTCCAACTAAACTTTGGCTTGCATAGGCAACTACATGTTCGTTTCCTTCATTATTCTTTTGTGTCAAGATTGCTTCTAATTCCAGATAAGAAGCATCTTATATAGGATAAATGATTTGATAAAGTCTGGATAAATTATGATCAGTGCTATAGTCAATTTTTCCTTAAAAAGTTCGAATGCTTTTTAACAATCCTCATTTCAAATATAGGATATATTTTTCTTATTAATCGATACATTGGTTCCATAATTAAAGCAAAATCTTTGATAAAATGGTAATAATATGAGATTAATTCAATAAATCCTCTCAACTCAATAATATTTGTTGGTACAGGGAAGTTTTTGACCTTATCCATTTTGTCAGGATCTGGTTAAATTTCTTTTTTATTAATTATATGTTTCAAAAATGTCAGTTTCTTTTTACAGAAATGACATTTTTCCAAATTTATTTTAAGATTGGCCTGTCGGAATCTTTCCAAAACCTCAATAAAATGTTGTATATACTCTTCAAATATATTAAAGAAGACATTGATGTCATCCAAATATACTAATACATATTTATCCTTGATGTTATAAAAGATACAATTCATTAAATATTGAAAGGTGACAGGTGTATTTGTTAATCCAAAAGGTATAATATTGAATTCAAAGATTTCTTGCTTGATGATAAATGCAGTTTTTTTCCTATCTATTTTATTCATCTTTACTTGTTAATATCCACTTGTCAAATCCAGTGATGAGAACCATTTTGCTTTTCCCAATGAATCCAATATTTTATCAATCCTTGATAAGGGATATACATCTTGTTTAATTACTTTATTTAACTTCCAATAACTGATACAAAATCTTGTTTTTTCATTTTTCTTTTTAACCAGAACAATTGGTGATACCCAAGGATTAGATAATGGTTGAATAATATTTTGTTGCATCATTTGATCGATTTTCCTTCCAACAAATTCATGTTTAGCCAATGATAAACGATATACTTTCTACTTGATTGGTAGAATATTTTTAGTAACAATAAAGTGTATTACTAAATTAGTTTGTCCCGGTGGATTATCATCCATAGCTATGATGTCCTGATACTTCTTCAAGAGATGGTTCAATTGCTGTTGTTGGGTCACACTTAGGTCAAGTGGTTCCTTGATGCCTGTTTCCTTATATTCCTGATTTACATATTGAACAAGTTCCAAATCTCCAAATTTTTATTGATAAGTTGCATATATATCCTTCTTGTTTTCCAAGTAATTATTATATCTACAAATAGTGCTCAGTTCCTTCCAATCACGTGACCTGGTTTTACTTTCATTGATTGGTTGATTTAAGTTCCTCAATTCCTGCACATATATGATTAGTTCCTTTCTATTTTCAATAATAATAGTCTAATTGTTGATTTGTATCAATGGTTTTTCATCAGAGTTTCCTATAATAGCACAATATTGTTTGTTCTTCAGCTCCTCCTCTGATTCATATTCAAGTTTCTCTGGTTCCAGTGATATTGTTTCCTTTTTAATTGCATTGCCCAAGTCGTCATATTTTGATTTTTCTTAACAAGAGATTTCATAGTGGAGTTTTTGACCATTATAATATACAGTAATTCCATTATTCTATAATTAAAATCTATAACCCTATTTGTTTTTGTTAACCAGTCATTTCCCACAATAACAGTATAAGTTATTGCCTCAGATACATCCATGTCGATTGGTATTGTTATTTCCTTAATGTTTATCGGTAAATCCTTTACTTTTCTTAAGAAACGTCGTTTTTCTCCATTAACATCTATTAGGTTAATCTTAAATGGTTCATTGATTGTTTGTCCCAATTTGTCCAAGAAAGTTTTTAAAACCAAGCTTCCCGTAGATCCAGTATTAATCATAAGATATATAAGTTGTCTATCCAAGTAAGCTTCTCAATGTATTGCATCAATAGCCTTTTTCTCTTCATTTGAGGGATTTGTCCATAAAGAGGTATACTCACTCTTCAGAGGTACCTTTATTAGTTTAAAGATTTCTTGACTTGTTTGGCAGTCTCCAAAAAGTCTCCCATAGATGCATTCATCCATTAATTGTGATTGTTATCCATTTGACTCGATGACTGTTGTTGATTGCATTGAAGACAATTTTTTGTAAAATGTCTAGGTTTGTTACAAATGAAGCAATTCCTACTCCCTTGATTACTATTGTTATTGTAATTGAATCTCCTATTATTGTTATTATTATTCCTTGGATTATTAGACTGGTAAGATTTACAATTGATAACAATATGTCCACTCTTTTCATATTTATTACAGGTAAATGTTTCCCTCGAATTATTGTTGTTGCCAACATTTTTCCTTGAGGTTTGTTGAGTAGCCAGTTGTTAAAATTCTTGAGTTAATTGTGTTAATGCTATTTAAATATCCTGTAATTTATGGCCAGTATTATTGGAACCTGGGAGCATTAAGTAGGCACTTAAGGAAGCATGCCTAGATAAAGTTGATTCCATTGCTTATGCTCGATTAAGGGCTTCCTCAATATTAGTAGGAATAAATATTTCCACTGGTTCCCTAATTTCATTCCTTAATCTACTAACAAATTGTTGTAATTTATCCTTTGCTAGATAATCTTCATTTGGATTTACTCGATAGTATAAGGCCATAATTGCATCCCAGTATTCATCAACGGTTTCTCCAGGTTTTTGGATTTGATTTCTTAATTGGTTCATTTACCTTGATTTTTGATGAGGAGTATACCATTTGCGATAGAAGCAATGAGTAAATGATCGGTCAGGATACGTATTGGTGTTCCACAAATTAATATAATATTCTATTTCCATCCATTAGATATAAGCGATTCCTTTCAAGTAGACTGGAAGAAAATCCAATCATTATTCCTTTATCATATTATTTGCTATACAAGTGTTATAAAAGCTATGCCACCAGGCTAGTGGATCTTGTTCTTCCCTCCAAAAATAGGTAGTAATATCAAATGAGTTTCCTTGATTCCATTTTAAAATTTCATTTGTCACATGGTTTGATCCAAATTTTATAATACTGTGGCTAAATCACTCTCTGGATTTTGTCCTAGTAGATCATTGCTAACATGACTCCTTTGTTCCTCTTTATTGCTTTGACGATCCTCCTCCTGTTGGTTTTGATTATTCTCTTTATCCTGGAAGTTATTTCTCTAATATAATTGTTTCTCTCTTTGATTTTGTTGCTATAGTATTGATAGTGACTACATATTATTATTATTATTATTCCTTATTTGCTGTATAGATATTAATCCAAGTCCAAATGGGTATTCCCTTCAATTGTTTTGATCCATGGATTGAACAAGTAGTGTATTTAAGCTTTGATTAAATATGTAGAGTAATTTCCAGGTGTGGTTGGGTTATTTTCATTTGATTCAGATAAGGGATTGATATCAAAGTAAAAGTGGATAGCAGAAAAATATCTTGATATCGATGATACTCATAGTATTGTTCAATTCTGATATGTGTTGCTTATACAATCTTTTCAATTGATAGATTCTTTAAGAAGACTGTCTTTTTTCCAATTTTCCAATTAATTGTTCCTTTCAGATAATAATATTTTTTCAATTTTCTAAATTATCTATTCCTTCAAGGCAACTATTCTGTTATTGTTGCCAAAAATGTGATCAAAATCCATTTGATCCATATCTGAGTGATAGTTTTTAGAAAGAATTAAAGATTATATAAAACAGTCTATTATTTCAGAGATAATCTCTCACAAATATTCCAAGGTATGGCAAAGATTCCTCAATGAATCTTTGTAATCAAAATGT
>CAJVPV010003709.1:0-10936 GCA_910591835.1 Acaulospora morrowiae | reverse complement strand
ATTTCAAGGGTAAATGCTAGTGAAAATCGGGCAAGGGGTAGTGATGATCTTGGGCGAAGATCAAGTGTAACACTAGTGACAAGTAATATATTGACAATATTACAATATAGTTTTCAAATTAAGTTATATAATTAAGCTAAGAATTTTGTTAATATCTGTTGTGAAAAAAATTTTGTCAGTATATCACATAACAATTCTATTACTTGTCATATGTAAGAAATTAGCTTAAAGTTGTTGTCTAGATAAAAAATTAAATTTAATTAATGTTGTTTATGATCTGATTAGTCTTTTTCAAGGCTTTGGAATACTTAAACACATATTAAATGTTCTTAATAGGAAGTTCATATCTTGGGCAATACATGTCTAGATATTGGTTAAGATAGTGTTGATAAAATATTTGATAAGTTGGAAGAGTTCTTGAAAGTAGTTTGATTCTAAATTCTATTAGATTATCTTAGTTGTTATATATTTTTTGATATTTTTATTGAATCAATTGATAACTTTAAGTTATATAAAGTATAATATTATTCAAAGGTTTGAAGAACAGAAGGGTTTTTTTACAAATTTTATAGTTTCTAGTAATATTGAAATTTTTTTTGCACTATCTGATACTACTGCTTAGGTATGTATTATTAATCAAAGGATTTTTTAAAAAGTATAGTAAGAAATTGTTCTATTGGATTAACTTGATTGTATACAATTTGGATTTTGGTTTAATATATATAACTTCTATTGATTTTTGTTTTATGACTTGATTTATCTATTGAATTAAAGAAGAAAAGTTAATATTAACTATTCTTTTAAGATACATTAATACTGGCTAAAGAATTTTTTTATTGTTTTTAACTTTAATAATATTATATTGAGAACTTTATTAAATAATATCAAGTATTGCTAATAAAATATTGCCAGAAGCCAAACAGACATTAGGGATAATTAAATAATTTTTGTAGAATTAGATATGATAATATTAATAGAAGGCAACTTCTTGAAGTGTTACTTGAGAGAAAGAGTTGTTATTGATATTAATGGTTTGAAGAATATATTTACTTTCATATGATACTTTGATAATTTTGTTAATAATATTTAGTAATTAATATTTGATAGTATTAAATAGATTGAATAATATCTATAATATTGATACTATTAAGCTTGTAAATGTTATTCAAGAAAAATCATAGAATTGCATATTAGCTGGGCATCTTAAGTATTTGAATAAGTTGCTATTCAGGTCAATTGTAAAATATTTTTCAAGTATTATTTCTTAAACAAAAAAAAAATTTTTTTTTGTTCACACTACTTTTCTCAAAAATTTTCTTATTAGAAAACTTTTGAAAAAAGTCAATAAAAAGTTGAGTTTTTATCTTTACAAAAACCAATATGATAACAACATCTATAGAGATAAGCTTTCCCTACAGGTCAGTCTTTAAATATTTTGGGCCAGCAGACCAGCTAGTACTAATACAAGAACTCTTCTCAAAATTGGTAGAAAGAGCCTTTTTTGTATATTTTAGCAACTTTAAATGACAAGTTCTTTTCTCTTTTATTGACAGCCAGCTCTTTTAAAAAGAAAAAAAAAAGAGATCCAAAAAAGGGAGACACCAAGGAGATAAGAAACCAGGCAAGCCAGCAGAGAAACAACCTGTACCCAAACAACCACCACCTGCAAAGGCATATAAATGTATCAAATGTGATAAAGACTTTACCAACCACAATGCATAAAAGAAACATTTTAATACAATTTACAAACTGGTGTTTATGGAAGTTGAAACACTACACAAAAAAGCAAAAAGAAAAGCAACTATTCTTGATAACTCTATTATTATTACACAGGTTTTAGGGACCAAAAAAATATTGAGAAAATGCATCTTTGCAAATCACAAGAATATTGACAAATCAAAGATCAAGAAATTAATTTCTGCAACTAGAAACAAATACAGCAATTACAAGATAAATTTTAGAAATCGCAGTGATTATGTGGATATTAATAACTATTCACCAATCAATGGCTCATTTTGTTTAAGTAAGCATGGATATATAATAACAATCAAACTTTCTATTAGACTAATTAATGATTTACTAAGGAATAGTCTTAATTTAGCAATTAGTGATATCAAATTTTACCAAAAATACAATACTATTCTGAAAAAAGACAACAATCACTTTTAATGTTTTTATTCTTGTCAAGAACAGGTTATTCAATTGGATGTCATAAGTATAGTAAGGCTATAAATAGAAAAATTAAACTAAAAGGGTAAAAATTAAACCGGTGGGATGCTAAAAAGCATAAGTCATTTTTCTTGTAACAAATCATCAGAGCCCCTTGATGGAAGAAGTAATTTGTGAACTACACTGAAGTTTATAAAAATTCTATAGACAGGTTAGAATATATACAATGATGCAATAAGCTAGATTACTCTCTAAAAATGTTCTAGAGAAAAATTAAGAAAGTATCACATATCTTTCCTAATTGGATTTGTAATATAGTTTTTTAATATTTGTAATTACTTTTATAACATTTAAAATTTAGATGTTGTATTACAAACTATTAATTATAGAGCTGGAGGCTAAATGGTCACCAGATATGCATTAAATTTATAAAAGATATGAAGTCAGTAGCAGAAACAAAAAACTCATAAAGTACAACCTAAACAGAGAACTCAACAAACAAACAAAATACTGGATATAGAAAGTCAAAAACTATATAGCAAGAGGAGTTCTTACAGTGGATATGATCAAAACTATTAAAAAACATACACTGGCAGAAAACCAAAAAGAAATTATTAAAATTATTATTAATAGATTTCTCAATGCAATACAAGAAAAGTAGAAACACAGATGCAACAACTTCACACAATGGGAAAAGAAACACAACATCACCGCAAAAGATAAAAAACAATAAAAACCTATAAATATAAAAAAGAACCTATACAAATCCTTCATTCCAGGAATCAATGAGATTATGAAATATGCCAGCTATCACTGGATCAACTGGAATATAATCTATTTATTCAAAACAAAATTTTTATGGAACAGATAGAGCCTTGGCAAATTAGTCAAATATATATCAGTACTTGGCAATAAGCTGCACAGTAAAAATATCTCTTAGTAAGTTTAATTAGATAAACAGAGTGATAAATTTGTATAAAATAAATTTGTACATACTCATTGTAAAATATTTAATAAACAAAGTATAAACCACCCATTAAAAAATTTTTTTTTTCTTAAACAGTAATTGTTTTTTATAAGTCTTAATTATTATATTCAAACTATATACAAATCAAAATATTATCTTATGATTTGGAATTGAACCATATAATCCTACACTCCTACCATAATTTACTAAAAAATTTGATTTTCATAAAAAAAATTTTTTTTTTCACATTGCACAAGTACGTGTCACTATTTTTTTTTTATTATAAGTATCCAATTTTTTTATATTTGCTAAATTAGGTTCTGATCACTCTTTTTCAAAATAAACATGCAAGGAAAAGCGTTGTCAGTTGCATAGCGCGAACGTATCATTGGAGCTTACCTAAATGGCATCAAACTCAGAATTATTTCATCCGAGTTGAATATTCCCATCACAACCATCTATGACACTATCAAGTGTTATGATGAAAAAGGTACTGTGCAGCCAAAAAAACTGTTGGGATGACCAAAAAAATTTTCTGAATGCGAAGAATGTGTTTTAAAATGGGTTGTTCATAAAGATCATTTTGCTTCTTTTGGTGACATTGTGAGTAGACTAAATACAAGATTAGATACCACTTTTCATATCAACACAGTTCGTAGATACGTTCATTCTATAGGTCTTAAAAGCTCAGTACCACATAGGAAGCCCCATCTAATGAAAAAACAGTGAATTGCATGATTAAAGTGGTGTAGGGAAAAAAAAACTGGAACGAAGAGTGGAAAAATATCATATAGTCTAATGAGTCTAGATTCACACTTTTCAATTTAGATGGTCAAGTTAGAGTATGACGAGAGACTGGCGAAGCATATAATGAAGACTGTATCATACCTACAACTAAATTCAATGGGGGATCTGTGATGTTTTGGGGCTGCTTTGGTTGGAATGAAATTGGCCCCTTAGTGGAAGTAACAGAAAACATGAATTCTGACATGTACATTAATATTCTTGCCACTCATTTTATATTTTGGACTTGCAGAAATCTAAATGTCATATTTCAACAAGATGGCGCGATATGCCACACATCTTTATATACAACTTGGTGGACGGTGACCCACGATCTTCGAATTCTGGATTGGGTGGCGCAAAGCCCGGACCTCAACCCAATCAAAAATTTATGGGATCATTTGGACTGTCAAATACGCAAGAGGAACCCCCTACTTAAGTCTAAATTAGAGTTGGTGAAAGCAGTGCAAAACAAATGGGCAAATATTAGCTTAGATACGATTCGTTGCTTAATTTTGAGCTTGCCTAATCATACGAAGGAAATTATAAAGGCCAAAGGCAAACACACGAAATATTAAATTAGAATTCTAAAATTTTAACTATTAAAATTAAAGAATTTAAGCTTCATTTAAAAATGTCAAAAAAAAAAAATTATGTAATAATTTTTTTCAGTAAATTATGGTAGGGGTGTATATAAGTTTCTTGTTGTTTGTAAAAGTTTTAAACCAATTTGATTCTGGATAAAGATTCTAACAATTTAATTCAATTCTTTATTTTCAAATTTACAATAAATTTAATATATGGGTTATAACCCACCATCATTTTTAATAGTGTTTCAAACCTTATGTGAGTTTATCTGAGTCTGTTAGATTCCAATTTTTGGACCATAGTTTTAAATTAAAACAATTATTTTATATATAAGGCAAGTTGAGGTCATGTAAGTTTGATAGTATTATTAAACTTTAATAATTAATTAATAAATTTTAAATTGAGAGTATTTGTTATATTGATTATTGTTTTCTTGAATTGGTGTTATAAATTGGCAAAAAAAAAGCCAATTGAGTTCTCTATATTGTTATAACAAAATAGATATTTTATTAAATATATATAAATTTTAAATTCTTAACTGCTCTTATTATATAGAGAAACCAATTGTTTTGATTGATTGCATATAAGATTGTCTCTTTAATCTGAATATATTGAATATTTTGCATTGTATATTTCTAATAGATAAAATAGAAAGTTTGGATATAAGATTTTCTATTAACACAGTTTTTTGTTTTTTTTTCTAATACTGAAAGGTTGAGATTATTATGATTGATTGGTATTGTAACAGAAAGAAATATGACATGATATTAGTCATATGATCAATTGTTGTAACAATGGATAAGTTAGTTGTAATAATTAGATAATAAAGGAAGAACAAAAAGGATTGTGAAAAAAATTATATAATTTAGCTTTAGTCATATTACTATATTATTAATTATTATTATGCCTAAGCCACCATAGCCAAATATGAAGTATAAATAATATGTAAAGTATAGAGAAGTAAAAAAATAGTGACACAAAAGTAATAAATTAGTGAAAAAATTAATAAAGACTTGGTTAAATAAAAACATGCTTAAAATCATTTTTTATTTACTTATTCAATAATGATTATATGAATCTCTGTTAGAGTAAGTGACAGACTTGCCATTATACTATTATAGTATTATATTAAAACATTTGGAGAAGATTTTGTAAGCTGATTTGATAAACTTGTTAATTTTGATTTGTAGTTGATTAAGAGTTATTTTGTTAAGAAATAATGTAAGTAAAAAGTATTCAAGTTTTTTTATAATTATTTAGTTGCTAATTTATTGTTTAATTTCTTCTTTCCAATTATATTTAAATAGCTTATTAATAATTTAAGTCAATTTCTAAATAAAGGCTTTTTTATTAGTCTTGAGAAATTTTTTAAAAATCCATTCTATTTATTATTACTTCAAGAAATTAAATTCTATAATTTACAGTATATTATATATGTTTTCTCATTACTATAAAAGAAAATTTGATTAATAATATAATTTTAAATTAAATATAATTTTTAATTATTTATTAATAATTTTAACATAATATGATTTTAAAAAATATTTAAATTCAATTTTATTGTATTGTTGTTATGAAATCATGGCAAGTCAGTCGCTTCGATCTGTCTCACTCCGTGTAACGATCAGGGCAGTTTCTGCTCAAAAGAGGTGTGTGAATTTGGTCAGAGTTTGTAACGTTGATGCAGATCAGTCCGTTGATCTTGCGTCCTCAATGGTTACTTCACGCGCAGCAATTCCGTTAGCTACGCGACACTGTGGTTAATCACAAAACAATAGTTTATCAAATAAAGATGGTTTTTATTTAACAGTTACGCAGTATCTATTCTGGTTCTTTTCACTTTTTGACCATTCTCAGGTCACTTATATATATTTTTACTTTATACCTATTATACCTATTATACCACTTATACCTGATATACCGTTTATACCTGATATACTTATCCTTATAATTTTCTATCATCTACTTATCATTTTTCCTTACAATAGTATATATAATTAGGATTTTTAACAATATCATTTTTGTTATCAAATTAGTACTGGATTTATTATAAGTTTAATATAATAGGTTATTTCAGTAGTCAATTCAAAATCCTATATATAGTTTATATTATATTTAACTTTATAAAAGTAATATAATTGTTAATAATATTTACAATATTTAAATAAAACTATTCAATATAAGATTTCTAATTAATTATTTACTACAAGTAGTTTTGAATATAATTTAATAATACTTCTTAAACAATGCCATTAAAATTAGAAATAATAAAAATATTTTAAATAATTTCTAGCTTATTTAGAAAATAGACAAAAATTAATATTATTTTTTATTTTTTTTTATAGTAGAATGACATTAGATACAGGTTTTATTATATTGTTACAGTGAAATATGGTGAGTCTGTCACTTCTGTTCGGTCTACACCGTACTACGTTGGAGAATGGTTTCTCTTCAAAAGAGACAGGTATATTTGGCTCGAGTTTAACAATGACGCAGGTCGATCTGTCGATCGTGCGTCGTAACTGCCAACCTCCTATATGGTCACTCCTTTGTTTAGTGACACTCTCAAGATAGATAGCCTTTTTAGTGCGCAGTGCCTATCCTCCTTGATTGCCATATTTTTATATCGTCATCTTATTTTTATACTTTTTATGCCTGATATAATTTAGCCAGCTTTGGACTTATTATCCAACTTTATACTTGTTGTCTATATTGTACTTGATAATTACTCATTATACCTGCTAGATATTTAAAGATACTAGAAATACTAGATATCTTTTGCATATCTATCATATTACTTTTTATATTCTACTTCGTTTTACTTTTATTTTTCTCATTATTTATATAGTTCATTTTTCACTTTAACAATATATTGTTATCATTACTTTCAATGAGTCTGTCACTATTCCAGGACCAGTACTATTGTAATGATAGAGTTTTGATATGTTTTTTTCTTCTCTTGAGACATGTATCGATTTGGCCCAGTACTTTTACTAACTTGTTTATCTTTTTTTATTAGTTTGATAGTTGATTTATACCATAATTTCCTTTTTTATTCTTCTTTGATCTTCTGCAAAATATTGATAAATCTTTATAAAAAACAAGTAACAGGTGCAAATAATAGTTTATTACTTTATTAGATAGAGTTTATAAATTATAAGAGTACTAGTTGTCTATTATTAGGCTATCCTACTTCTATTTATATTACTAGCGATACATACAAGTATTTATTATCGTGTTATGCAAATTACCTAAAACTTAATAAGCTTTTGATACCAATTACTAATACATAACGAATGCATCCAGTTACTGTATCACACAATGCTCATCTATTTTTCCCATAACAATATTCTTAGAATATTCTTACAAATCACGATATATCAGACATTCTCTATAATACTATAACTATAGCTAAATGCTAGTTTAACTATTTTTTATATCTGGTGACATGCTATTTATTCTTGAGATATATAATATTGTTTTCAGGAGATAGAAATCCTATTAATAGTATTTTTCTAAAGTTAATAAAATTTTCAAAAATTTTAGTAACAATAGTAATATTGTTTTTAAAATTAAAAAAAAGTTTTAAAATATATATACAGTATATAACAAAAATATATTAAATTTTATTTTTGTAATATTTCAATTACTAATTAATTAATTAAGATAAAAATTTATATTTACTAATTTAAACCATCTAATTTACTGGTTCAAATTTGTACAGAAACAATAAGCCACTAACTATTTTTATAAGTTGCCTATTATATTATATCTTTTGTTTATACAGTTAATGTAGCAAGGAGCTTTTACATAATATATATATATACAGTATATATATGATAAGTCATTAGAAAGCCATGTTGCACAAGACATTAGTGTTGGTACAGTACTTGCTTTAAGATTTCTTATATAATAACTAATAGAAGATAAAAAACAGTCAATCGGGATTAATTAGAATAGAGTATAGTTCAATCTATACTTCCAAATATATGGAGAGTCTTGATTAGAAAATTGAACAAGTGCTTCAACTTCACTTGATTCAATTATTATAGAACAGCTTCTGATAATTATTATAGAACAGCTTCTGATAATTATTGTAGCACCAATTGGAGGATTGTTATATCACAGTGCTTTTCTTGAAGGTCACAATCTTAATGCCTACTGGATTAGCATATGAATTAGCTTTATATAAGAAACAATACATAGAGTATGTTGCAAAAATATTTAACCTCTTTTAACCTTTTATAGGTTGTACATACTGCTCTGAAATTTTCAGGTAATAAAGAGTAACATGAATACTAATTATATGTATATTTTTGAAATGATAAGATTTTTGTGTCAGGTTTTATATAATAGCTAATTTTCACATCACAAAAATGACCCTTCTTGTGCACAAGCAATACAAAATTGTTTTTTTACACCTACATTCAAAAGGTCTGAAGTTTGGACTTGAAGCTATGGCAAAGTATGTTCATTGCAGTAAATCTAAAGTAAGTTATTGAATTCAAAGATGAAAGAAACAAAAGATCTAAATAACTAGCAAAAATCTAATAGAAATTGTATTACAATCGTAAAGTAAGATCTCAAAATTATGGAGTTGGCAAAAAAAGAAATTGACATGACTGCTATTGATATTCAATAGGAAATGAAAAAAAGAAAGGTTGACTACAATGTAGATACTATTCAGCAATGATTATGTGAAGGTAAGGATAAATATATGGCTAAACTTTCTAAGCCTTTACTTATAGACAATTATAAAATAAAATAACTACAGTGGGTAAAAAATCATAAAAACTTTGATTGGAGTCAGATGATATTTTCAAATAAGAGTACATTCCACCTAAATCAGCCAGGACAGAAGATCTGACAGTTTCCTAGACAAAGAAAACTATTTTGATCTGTAAAGCACCTGCTGAAGATCAATATGTAGAGTGTTTTTTGTTTTCAAACTTTGGAGAGCTGGTTTGCTTTTAATATAATCTTAATGCTGATTTTATAGTTATAGTATATAAGTGGAGTCTTCTCTCATCTATTGATATAATTTTTAACAGGGATTTAGTAAAGTGGATATTACAGAAGAATAATGATCCCAAACACTATACCAAAAAAGTCATTCATTGGAAAGAGGAAAATGATGTTAATGTTCTACCTTGGCTATCGATGTCACCTAACCAAAATTCAATTGAGAATGTCTGGAGATTACTAAAAATAAAAATAGCAAAAAAAAAATTAGAAGTTTTACAGGATTAAAAATACAATTAACATGTGAATGGAATTGCTTGTCTAGCAAACTTGTTACGAATCTTGTTTGAAATATGAAAAATCATTTTGAATCATTAATCGAGACAGAGGGAATTATATAATGTATTAGTAATCAGAGTATAAATAGACAAAAAAAATATAAAAAAAAGTTTATTTACCTTACTAATCTGCTAAGTCATAGGAGTCAGATACTTTTGCAGCATACTGTAACAGGTTATGGCATCAAATACTATATTAATACTATTCAATTACCTTTACCTAGAGTTGAACTGGTATTTTATGATCTGATCTGTAAAGTATTAACTACTGTGCCATAAACCTACAGATCTAAAAATTAATATTATTATAATATCAAAAATTAATCCTATAAGATAATAAAAATTTATTATCTTCAATATAATCAAATTTAAATTTAAATTACAAGAATTTTATATTGAAATAACTTCTCTTTATACTTTATAAAAATTTTTATTATCAATAACTTTAATCTTGAAAGTTAATAAAAAAACTTACTAAAACATATATAAAGCTCTTTTGAATCTAAGATATTTAATTAATTATATTATATTTTTGATTTCAAAATATTTAACTTATTAAACAGATTTATTAAAAATCTTTTTACAATAATTAATATAGTAACTCAATTGTTTTTAAAATTAAATTATTATTATAAACTTTTTTTATTGTATATTTTTATCAAATATATTTAAATTAATATATTAATTTATACTCAAATACAAATTATATTCTGAAAATATAATATATATATTGTTGACATGAAAACAACAAGTCAGTTGCTTGTGGCAGATCAAACTCATATAATTTTGAAATAGATTATTATTCTTTTCTCTATTTGAGATATGAATTTGACTTAGCTAACCTTGAAATTATAATTAACCCTCTTTTTTTTCTTGTTATCTTCCTTGAATAATTTGAGTTATTATTCTCTTTGGTAACTTCTAAAAATATTTTCTTATGACAACATTACTTTAGAAAGATAAGTTAATTAACCACTTCTTATTTTAGACACATTTATCACTACTATATATTGTTACACTTGATCTTTGCCCAAGATCATCACTAACCTTTGCCCGATTTTTACTAGCATTTACCCTTGAAATGTTATTCATTCTAGAATAATTCTTGTATTACTATTCTTGTTATTGT
>CAJVPV010003708.1:0-10937 GCA_910591835.1 Acaulospora morrowiae | reverse complement strand
TGCATTTCCCAAATATTCTCAATTAACTTAACCTCACAACTAATTCCATTGAGCAATATAAGAGTTTTATTTGGGAAGTCCAGTTTCATTGTATTTTCCTGGAACCATGGCTAACCCAATATCAGTACAGATTCAAGCTCGGATTTATTGGTAATAAATACTTCACTAACTTTCACTTGCTTCCATTTCCAATCTAAAGACAGGACCGAAATTTCTATTGCATGAATTATCCCCAATATATTGAGCTCACTAATGGGACCGTATATTTTCATATCAGAAATATTATTGATTTTCAAGCCTACTATTTTTGCTATACTCTCGCCTATAATATTACAATTAGCACCAGAATCTAATATAACTGTAACTAGTACTTTGTTAATTTCACAGGATAAAGTTATCATTGTAATGTTTTATTATAACAATATATTTAATTCTACATTTTTTTTAATATGTATTAATAAATAATTTAATATACAATGGTCGAAGCTAATAACAGTATTGTGCCAGTTCATCAAAATTTATTGCAAAGCCATGATCCAAAGGGTCTACAAGAGAATGATGATAAAATTGCATCACTAATAGAAGCAATGAAAAAAATATTTATATCAGTTAATGGTAAGAATACAAAAGCAGTTTATGATTCAGGTTGACAGTATTCAACTATTACATATGAAAAAGCAAAAGAGCTGGGCTTGGAAATAGATGAAATCTCACCTCAAATTAACAATATGATAGTGATAGATCTTGTCAAACAAGTACTATATAAAGAAATTCAAATATCTCTCTGTGAATTACTGAAGATAGTAAAATCCAAGGTTTGACAAGATATTATAAATTTGATAGCAAAGTCAAATATTACTAAAAAATGCAAGATACCATGTAGGGGTAAAAGACGATGTAAAGTTAATAAGACTTTTTTAAATGATTCTTCATCTTTATATTCAACTGGATCTAGCTCTGAATCCAAATCCGATTCTGATTCTGATTCTATTATTGAGCTTGATGGACATGTAATAAAAGCAAAGAAATGAGATTAGTTATCATTATTATAGATTTGAAATGGTCTTGCTTGATCTGGAGTTTGTCCCTTTTTCTGGTAGTTTATCACGACATAGTTTTGTACTGGAAAAGTAAAATTATCATGGTTGTGGCGTAGGGTTTCTTTAGCAATTATATATGCGTGGGTCATATTCTTAGCATCATGTACTACCACAGTATAAACAGCACTTATCTTTTATAAGTATTTAGGAATTAAATCATAGTTTTTTAAGAATTTATTGAACTATTTAATTCCAGGTTTACCTGGATTACCAATTCGTCCAGATGATATAGCATGCTGAATCCAAGTAAACAATTCCTTAGCTTATTCTTGATCCTTCTCCATAGATCTAAATTTCCTAGGAATATCTGGCTAACCCTGATTTTTCGCATATCTTGTTACTCCAGCATCTGTAATACGCAACATTATAAGTTCAGCGAAATGTATATAGAGCATCAGTATAACATTAGCAAGAGCCCAATAATCGAGTAAAGTTTTTAAATCATATGTATATAATCTCTCTTTAACTAATTCTAATGTAAATTCATCTGGATAATTAATAGGATTAGCTTTGGCTTTTTTCTGATTGTCTCTCTGGATTTTATTAGCTTCTTCTGTAAAATCTGGAAATTTCGTAGCCTCAACTATTGTGGATAAAGCATTAAGATTTCTTAATTCTCTTCTAAGTCAGGAAAGACGTGATGAACCAGCATTAGCATTTTTTGCTGATAGGGCTAAGGCATAAGCTTCAGCTCTTATGTCCCGAATACTAAGTTTATCCTGTAAAAGCCGATGCACCATCTTTCCAATTGTTTTTTGTGTGGCCTGATTGAAAATAACAATGTTTATTGTGGAACAAGGCACTTTATGCATAGTTTTGTTTTTTTGATTAAACATTTTTCTGAATAGAGAGATGACATAAGTCACTTTGCACAGCAAATAAGTTATTAACTTGATCCTCGCTAAACCCATATCTATTTTGCAAAATTTATTTTGCTTTCTCTTTGATAATCTCTTCTTTTGAATTTTTTGGAGGCTTGGTTATAGCTATTCTACAATTACCTTCAACCAAATTTATAGTTTTATTTTTTTTACTTCTCTGATAAAGTATCAATACATCTACCTGATTATCGCTAAATTTAAAACCATTCTAAAGATGTCTATATGCCTGGTTTTGCTTTCTATTATCGATAAGGTTTTTAAGAAATTCTGAGGTGTATTGACTGAGTTTGGATACACTCATCTTAGAACTAAGATTGTATTTTTCAATAATTTTAGTTACGATGGCTGATATGATCTAATGTTATATTAGGTTAAGTAGTTTATAGACAATTCTTTAGGTTATATATACTATAGAAGATAATTTTCCAAATCAAAATTAATTACCCCCATGCTTAGAAAAAGAGAGTATATGTTTACATATGAGGTAATCGGGATGTCAATTTGAAATTTAAATTGTTCTTGCATTTTTAATATATTATTTATGACACATTCAAGAATTTTTAATATACTAGAAGTGTTAAAACGAATTTTATATTTCTTGTTGATAAATAAATCTCTCTATCCTGCTCTATTTGTTTCTTGATTGTGGTACAGGTGTGGTGCACCTATTCTATGGAAATGCATTGAACTAGAGATAAGTAATATATGAAAGATTTTTATGATAATAATACGGGAGTGGAAGCCAGTTTATTGCTTGAATATAACTTATTTAAAAATTCCATATTACTACCATCTTTCAGATAAAAAGTTCAAAATTATTGTGGGTCTGTTCCCAAATATAGTTCATTTAGATATCGCTTTTAGTAAGAGATTTAGTGATAAAATATTAAACCGAATAGCAAAATCATATACATATCTGAAGTATCTCAACTTGGTGGAATATAGTGATGGATTAATAACTGATAAAGGTTTATATGCAATCATAAATTCATGTCATAAATTAAAATATCTGAATATCTCTTACCACAAAGAATTTTCTGAAATAGTGATTTGGAATGTTATCTATTCTTGTCCAAAGCTCCAAGAGTTTGATATTCGTGAATGTAAAATTTCCTATATAACTATCAAGGAAATTGAACTATATCTTAAAATAAAATATATTAATTCAGATATTGCCAACAGATATTTGAAAAGAATCAGTTAGGTCAGATCTGTCAATTTTAAATTTACTATTACATAGGATATAATAAAAAAAATTATAACTTTGAGTTGTTACAACTCAGGTTTTATAATATATCAGTTTATTATTATCTTCTATTTTTTATAATGCTTGAAATAGATTCCAGTATTTTTCTATATTTATAAATCATTTCCTGTAAATATCAGGTCTGCTTTCCATTATAGCAATTGGAGGTATCATAGCTGAATGGGACAGACTATTCATGAATCTAATTTGCTCAGGATAGTAATAATCTATTTTATCCGGTAATTGTAGAAATTCAGCTAAATCTTTTACATACCTGAAGCCATTGCGCATTAATCTGTGAAATGTTGGCCTATTGTGATCGATCTCTCTTTTAGTTAATAAGTTGATTACTTTCTGTGGTGTTTCCATTTTTAAGTATAATGTATAGTGTCAATATATATTCGATTATATTATTACAAAATAATTTGGAAAAGTTTAAATTGATTTTATATCAAATATATTCATATAAAAAGTGAGACAGGCTTTATATATTATATATTAAATCACTTTGAATGGAATATCCAACCAGTCAATATGTTAAAGAAGACGATTTGGAGTGTTCAACATATCAATATGTTAAAAGAGATAGTCCAGAGCATTTAACCTGCCCATATGTTAAAAGAGATGGTTCGATTTGTGGAAAAGGTTGTTAGTGGGACATAGGATGTTCATTGTACTGGAAATTATATGATATGAATATAGCAAAATTTTCTTGTGAGATCTGTGAAAAACTAACAATTTCTGGGATGGTATATTGTCCTAAACATGCGAAAAGAATTTACTTTCGAAATTGGTATAAGAGACAAAAGGCACAGAGAATAGAAGCAGATGAACAATTTCATAGATCCTGATTTTAAGAGTCACAAAAATAGTTTTTGTAATAGGATATTTTTTATACCCTGGCATGAGCTCTGCTTTACAAGTATCAATTTTAAGTGTCACAAAAACCCCTTCTGTAATATAAAATAGCTCTGGAATCACTGTAAAGTTAAATTTTTTTAATTGTATTTTTTAAGTATTACAAAAATCCCCTTTGTTAGATATATTATGGATCTTAAATACTTGTATTAAACGAAAATAGGTTCTGTGTATCTTGTGTGATAGAATTGGAAAAGGTTTCTAATTTATCAAGTGAGAGTTTACTATATCTATATCGTATATCTTCGTTATTTTCATAAAAGGGCCCTTCACTTGTTTGATATGTTGGTAATTCAGTGCATTTTCATTATCAAATGGTCCAACCAGGCAGTAATACCTAAGATGTTTATCTGTAGCCTTGAATTTTAATCCATAAGTTATAGAGATTACTGAATTCAATAAACCAAGTTTCGCTTTGTCTAATTTTAAGTCAGATTTTTTAGCACTATGAGATGCATCTGTATTATCAAAGACTCTTGCCATTTTAGGTACTAAATTCTGAAGATATTTTATAGATTGGATTGAGTGTAAACAAGTTTTGATATCATCAGCTTTGTATTTATTTCGATCATCAATATCTTTAACAGGTGTGCAAGTCTTTAATAATTTCAAACAGATTCGATATTTTTCAGATTGGGTAACAGTTACTAACCTATCATTTCTATAATCCTCACGAATAATAGTCTCAACTGCAGTCTTATTATCAATACCTGCATCTTATAATTTCCGAAGATTTCTAAACCACTTCATTTTATCATATTTACCATAATCCATAATAAATTTATCGGTCAGAGATTCGGGGGATACTCCATAACATTTTGCAATATGATATTAACTTAAAGCATATATTTCTTTCAAGGTCTTCTTTGGTTTGTTTTCTAGGTGCTCAGCCATCTCGTGATTGAGAATATTAGCATTAGCAATATCTAAATTTTCCTTTGCTTTAATAATTGAAGAATATACCTTCACCATTCCAGTTAATATCACAATATTATCTACTGGTTTAGGGATAGCTTCTATTATGAAAACTATCATATCTGCCTTTTTGAGAAAATCTACCATCCTCCATCCAAATAAATAATGAGATCAAAATTTTTTCAACATATATGCTACCCATAATTGAATTGTTGAAATATCCTTATTTCTAATGATAGACTCTATATCTGAAAATATTTTCCTATTTTGGAGTTCCTGAAGAAGACATTCTCGCTTTGCTTTTAATAATCAATTAAATAACTCCTCTTCTGTAATAGGAGTATTAGATGCTCTTTGCTTAATATAATATACATAATCCTTGATATACAGTATATATGTTGTTGAAATTTATAGATCCTTGATGCAATTGATGCAATTATTTGACACAATTAATTGAGTCACTATTAAAACATATAAATAATTGAGTCATGATGCAATTATTTTTGAGGATTTTGGAAATTGAAACAACAGCAAAATAATTTATACCATATGTATAATATACAGTATCTTATATGGAACAACATTTGATTGGTTCCAACATTTGTTTCTATATAACTATTAAATAGACAAAATGTATGCTCGAACTTGGGGTTAGTGCAAGAAACACCAATTTTTAAAGTGCTAATGTATGCTACTAAGTTCATATCTTTCTATATTTTATCAACATTAACAAAATCCTAAGACTTTTCATCTGGGTCAGACTTACCATAGTATTTCTTGATACATAATTCTGGAAAATCTGTTCTAAGAGCACAAACAATTCCTTGTATATTCCTTCTCAGATGACAAATGAGTAATGCGCTTTTTCATTTCTCAAAAAATAATATAGATATTTGCTTAGCCCAATCCCAAAGTTCAGCTAATATAGTTTCTTTATCAGATGCTAAGTGGAATGTTTTACCTTTTTGGAGTTGATAAGTATTATAGATAACTGAGAAAAGCTTGTTCCTACAAAGGCTCTTAATCCATTGTATATTAAGATCAGTGAGATCATTATCTATAACAATAATACATCTTGTATCTTGTATTAACTTATATAAATAATCTCTTGACTATCCTGCTAAGTAAATGTGGGCCTGATCGTTTACCGATATTACTTCATCAAGTCATAAATCATATTGATTTGGGAGACATTTGCATTTTTTATTGCATTTGCAATTATTAGTAATGTGATGTAAACTTTCTATCTGACACACTACTCTTTGATAGTCTGGGAGATTTATATTTTTAGTGTCAATATTGCAATATGATTTGAGATTGAGCCTTGTAGTAATGGCACTAGAATAGATATGACGCATAGATAATACGAGCAAATTTATATTATCAGAAGTTCTGAGATGCTCGAGAGTATATGTTTTCTCCGTTTCCCATGCTGAGCCCACATATACATCACCTTCCTTGGGTAAAGGATTTATATATTGCTCCTTATATAATTCTGTACTAATAAGGGATAAGTCACATTTAACCCAAGCTGGCATTTCTAAAAGGGCTTTGAAAACCTTGGACCTTTTATTTTATGGAAAATGGATCATGTAATGATATTATTTTTTTGCTGAATTTTTTCTGTGATAGATGAATTGTTGAAAATTTTTCCTGCTTCATCTCTATTTTGCTGGAAACATTTCACAATAAATGAGCCATTACTATATGTATGACCATACCACCTTTGATCTTTATCGTGCTGATATTTACATTTTGGACATTCTAGATATGCTTTTTGGCTAAAGTATACAAAATATTGAGAATTTTTTTCTTCGATATCCTAACTTCTGAGATAATTTGAATATTTTTGCAAAACTTGATTTGCATATTTTTCTAGTGAATCATGTCCCATTATTATTTTTTTCTGATTATTTATTTTTTCTACACTAAGTATGTGAGGTCTTACTTGGATATTCAAACTAGTGGGTGGTTGTACTCTTGCGTGATCAAGTTCATTCCATCCATTATCTAGTGAGAATTGAAGTATGTGCTTTATACAGTCTTTTTTTGCAGAACCAATGAGACGAAGATTAAAATTTCGACCAGGTAACCCCCTATTAATAAACTTATCATATTTTTCCTCCATTAGTTTATATACTAATTCTGTAAATTTTTTGAGTTTCAGATAATTAATAAGGAGAACTGGAGCATATAGAAGATGGTAACTGCATTTGCTGGAATCAGATAATGTAGCAATTACTAATCCTTTAAGAATTTCTTCCCAACTACAGTCAAGAATTTTATATAATGCTCTTATAAATGAACAACAAATACGAATGAATATATCTCTTGTATTGATCTTTTCTGATCTCATTTTTTCACTAGAGGCATCGATATCAATCACAGGTCTTAGTGGTCGTTGTTCATTAATACATTCATGTATTCCAGGTAAACTGTACACTTCTGAGATATCATTTATAACTGAATATTTATAATAATCTCCTTGCTCTACTTGGATGACTAATTTATCTACTAACTCTTCCCATGTATATGCATCAAGCAAACTGATTCCTTCTTTTTCTCCATAATTAGGTAAGAGATAGTCCCATAAATGTATATCTTTTAATGATTCTTTATTGTTTAACATATCTCTGATAGGTGAAGAGACAATTTTGCAAATTCGATTTAGTAGATCCATTTAAGTAAATTTATCATCGAACTTTTCTTGTCTTTTAAAATATGTGGGACTCACTTGCTCTGTGGGACATATCGTATTAGACATTTGCTTTTCTATTTTAGGAGGTTTGGGCATTGGGGTTTTAATAATATTGATTTCAATATCTGATTCATAGTCACTATTATCAGATCCATATTCAGATGTATTATTACTAAAATTATCCGAATCACTTGAATAGTCATTAGTTTCTCCACCCCCATACCACTCAAGTTATATGCTTTGTTTATTCATTTTTTGTATTTGGTTTTTTATTGATATGTATCAATCTTTATTTGATTATATTATTACAATATAGTTTGGAAAAGTTTAAATTAATTTTTTCAGTCAGTGGTAAATGATATAGTAAAAAATATATATTGAGAATTCTTAGCGAGATGTAAATGAATATAATAAATATAGAGAAAACTTTGTGATGTAATCTTCAGAAATATTTTATATAAAATATAGAAGAACATATCACCTTAGCATATACATTTTGGGTATGTTTTGGGTATGTATTCAGGTGGTGTAATCTTCAGATATACTGTATTATATAAAAAATATGGAAAAACATATTACCTTTAGCATATACATTTTGGATATGTTTTCAAGGTAACTAAGTTCAGTAATATATTATAAGAATTATGGAAGTTATATATCTATTTTGATAGTATATGCTCACGGTATATAAGTTTGGTAATATTATATAAGAAAAATGGGAGTTATATATCCATTTCGATATATGTTTTCGGAATATATGATCAAATATATTTGGATATATGTCTGCGGAGCAGGACACTTCATGTCTGAGGTAAGTATTGAGGTGACTAATTTCGGTAATATATTATAATAATTATGAAAGAAGGCTATTCTTTTAATAATATGTTTCTAGTATATTTTTAGATATATATTCAATAGTATGTTTTCAAGCATGTGTTCAATAATATATTGGAATATATATTTCAGGTATGTTTTCAGGATAGCTAACTTTGGTAATATATTATAATAATTATGGAAAAAGGCTACCCATTAATGATATGTTTTCAGATATGTGGTCAATTATCTAAGCATGGTATATATATATGACAGAAGGCTACTCTTTTAATGATATGTTTTTGGGTATATTTTCAAGTATGTTTTCAGGATAGCCAATTTCAATAATATTATATAATAAATATGGGAGAAGGCTACTTGTTTCGATGGTATGTTTTTGGATAAATTTTTGAATAGGTAATATCAAATTTATTCATAGTTATATATCTATCCTTCCTATATAGTTAGTCAACCTACTCATTTCTATGATATGTTCTTGGATATATTTCTGGTATCAAAAATTCCAGCAATCGAACATATTTGATAGCATATACATGATAATATTCCCAATAACATTTATGATATATGTATCACTAACAATTGCATATACATGTTTGATAGCATAGCTGATAACATATACAGTATATAACATATCCGATAGCAATGTATATAGCATAATCAGATAGCATAACTCGATAGCATGTATATAACCTACCTGATAACATTTTTTGATAGCATTTGCACGATTATTTTTTCGACACTTGTTTCATATCAGGTTCTCATATATTTAATCAAAATTTATCATAGCACTTTCTAATATGTGATAGACATCATCCAGTGGTTGAAAGTATAAGTTCACTATAAACTTTATATGGTATGATTCTTGTAGTTTTCCAATGACTACATTCCTCAGGTTCTATACCGATTCCTTCACAAATTTCACCAGGCTCGTGACCAAATAGACAAGTACAATCATTAGACATTTTTTATTATATTAGAATACAAATTTTCAGATAATCAAAATATAATAGCCTACGCATTGGACCAGCAAATGATGACACATAACTAAATGCATTGTCAGGTATACTTTTTTTTTATTTGATATAATCAAATATTAGAAATCGGCCATGATCACCAAACCGGCATACAAATAACGATATCGAATTTGATATTATAAAAAAACATATAGAAGAGATAGACCAGTGTGACTAACCTAACTCGAGGTGCATTCTATAATCAAAATCAATTTCAATCGTCAAATTAGTATACAGATAATGTTATTGAATTTAGGTTTCTAAAGAAATTTGAACTCGATATAGGGGCAGGTATCGATCCCTTTCAAATGTGGCCAAAATTATAAGATTAACCATTTTCGAATGTGACCAAAATTACTCAAATAATGATGGTGGTTAACTTTTAATATCAGACCATATGCAAACTACTATAACTTAACTCAAGAAGCTTTTTACATTCGAAATCAAATATAATCACCATATATTATACAATTTTAAAAGCTTTAAAACATTATATAGAGTAGTTACCTATCAACTAGCATAACCTACCTCGGAGAGTATCTTAGTTTTAAAATTAACCGTGATCAACAAATTGATATACATCATATCATATATAATCTGATGACAGAAATTGACCAGACCACTGTTCTGATATATGTCAGTTCAAGTGTAACCTGATAACAAAAATTAGCCACTGTCATCATGTGGCCTAATAACAAAAATTAGCTACCGTTATCATGTGATCTGACAACAAAAATTAGCCACTGTCATTATATAGCCAAAATTATAATATAGACTACACACCAATATGGCCAAAATTATAATATAGACTACATATCAATGTGGCCAAAATTATGATATAGACCACTTTCGAATATGGCCAAAATTATTATATAGGCCACATATCTGCATGGAAATAACCTAGGCTAAGTAGGAACGACATAATTATGTCATTCCCACTAGATCTGTGTCATTATCTGACAGCTCAAATCAAATTCACATGCTTCTTTTGAGGAGAAGACCTGTCCTATTGTTACATGGCAAGCTCAAGCAACTGACTTGCCAGATTTTTATACCAACAATAGGAAGGAATGTTATGAGTATTGATAGTACTATTTTTAAATTATTATTTTATAGTATTAGTTTATAGTATTATTTCTATTATTAGTTATTTAACATATATAGCATAATGAGTAGATATGACATTTCTGCCAAATATGACTGATTAGTTTGATTGACCTGAATGACCTGAGTGATGTGATCAAGGATATCAGAAATATCTGACTGAACTGGCATATCTTGTCACTTATTTACATTTTAGTTTCATATGTTTCAAACATGTATAAATAGGAC
>CAJVPV010003707.1:0-10938 GCA_910591835.1 Acaulospora morrowiae | reverse complement strand
GATTAGCCGAATTATATACTTTTTTGACGAATGATTGACGAGTGGCATTATGCCGAATAAATCCATTTTGACTAGTGTAAGTAAACATTATTTCTTTATTTTGATTTGTATATAACAAGGTATATATTATTGAAAGAAACAATATTTTTTTCATTATTTCAAGAAAGTTAAATGCTAGCTTGCCTACTTATCAATATCTAATTAATATTATAAAAAAATTCAAAATCAATATTAATATGTTAGATAAGGCTAAGTAGTAGCTATGCTTACCATCCCAAGAAATTTTGTGAACTCTTTTAATTTTTTAGATGTAAAAAATTGAAAAGAAAAATAAAATTGACTATAATTAGAACTAATTCAAATATACTATATAATTCATGCATTAAATGAAAGAACTCTTTGGTGGACTCGTAATCCCAACGCTTCAGCTTTTTGCGTGCTATAGATAATAGAATACACATGATGTTATTTGTTGTTATGGTTATTGATGATGAGTTATTTGTTGTTGTTGTTATGATTGTTGTTATAGTACAAAACCGGTTTGAGCTTGTTTGATTTTTGTTTTGATTATTAGACAAAATTTGATTGAAGTACTGATTATCTGGAAGGGTAAACTGATTTCAGTTTTTTGAGTGAGAAATTTTTGGAGGATAAAAGTAGCGCAGCAAATATTGCTACGAGAATATTGTGTATAAGGGTTGACTTGAAACAAACAGTAGATTTACTAACTTTATTTAAGTGTGTGTTTTAGAAAGTATTTGATTTAGCAAGTATAATGATAATGATGTGGATGGTTTTTATGATAAAATAAAGGTAAGGAGGGATGCAAGAGAACTAAAGAAAAAAGAACTGCTATGGGCTTTTCCTTATGCAACTGAAGAATAAGCAATATTTCCAAACTTGAATAGACTTTGACCAGAGATTCCATCCTATTGCACCAGTTGTCTTGAAAATTCTTGAGTTCTTGAGCTAAGGTTCACTTGTAATAAAGAAAGTAAAACATTTTTTCTTGCTTAAAATTACTATAAAAGAAAAATTTTTAACAAAACGGATATGATCAGGAGAGAGTTTTTTAAATATCATTTTTTTATTAGTTTATATATAACAAGATATACTGTATATTATAAAAAAAACAACATTTCAGACCTGTGGGTCTATAGTGTAGTGGTTAACACTCCACAGATCAGATTACAAGATACCAGTTCAGCCTTAGGTGAAGATGGTTGAACTGCATTAAAAATGATATCTGGGGCCATAACCTATAAGAACCCTGTTTTCTATAAGAAGTCATTCACACGCTGATCCAGTAGAATGATAGGATTGTGATCTCCAAAGAAAGGTATGTGGTGCGATGATTGTCTGGAAGTGGTACGATAATTATTAGATAAGATGCCAAGAACCAACCATACATTTGGAAGTATAGACTGGACTGTATTCTATCTTAACTAATCCAGTTAAGCCTCTCCCACTATTAATTACCGAAAGTAGAAAGCCTTGAAGAAAGCATCAATCTGGTGCTATCATGAGATAACATGGTTAGCCATGCGGCGAGACAGAGCACATAGGAGTTGCACCCTGCTTGGTCAAAATGACCCCTAAATTTGGCAGCTTATACTAACTGGTCTGAATCTGAAGTGTCTACTAGAAGTTTAAGAATCGATCTGTAAGTGGTGTCTTACAAACCCACATTTATGTAGATTCTTAAGGAGTCACACCCCACTTGGCCAAAAGTGCTCCTAGATTTGGTAGTATCTAACCAGCAGTCAAAACCGGAGCATTCACTAGGGAGTATGTACTTGCATTGAAGGTTCCCCTCTGCTTGTGTAATGGATTGAGAGAAGTGTGATGTGAAAGGTAATCTATATAAGATAATTAACAGTATAAGCCCCTTATAAGCATATAAGCCCTATAGGTTAGGTAGTTTAAACTAGTGGTGGGATTTCTACCCCCTATAGCCCCCTGGTATTGCAAGGAAAGGTCATAAAGTGACAGGCTTCCGGATACCAGATAAATAAAGTTGATAGGCTAGCGTTTAGTTGTAGTCATGTATTACAAAGGATACTTAATGTAATAAATACATTGTTATCAATAAAGAATTTGCATCTAATACCATTTAACTTTAAAAAAAAAAAAAAACAACATTTTTTATATGTTGATTTTTTTATTTTATTATTTAATAAGCTTTACTCTAATTTATTAATTTTTGTTGTAAACAACATACATTATATATTTCTGTTCACTAAAAATTATTACAATTAGAATTCACCCACAGGTATATCATCCAGATGCAGCCTACCTATATGTATTGCCGACTCAAGCTTATTTCAATAAAATAGTATTTTCTAAACTGTCGTATGTACCTATATTATTTCCTTCTAACCACTTTGCTATCATTTTAATTCTTTCTTTATCTTCTTCCTTTCTTTTTCCTTTTTCCTTCTTTTTCCCTTTTATTCCCATGCCCTTTTTCACTCCTTTTTTTCTTTTCCTCTTTTTTCATTTGTGTTTTATAATTCCCTGTCTCTCTTTCCACTTCTTTAGGTCCATGTTGCACTTTATCCATATTTGCCTTATTCCTTTCTCTAACTTGTTCATTATGTTTGCTATTGTATGTTCTGACTCCTCGACCCCAATTTTCCTCAGTGTCTGTTTCTATTTTTTGGACACAACTCCTTTCATTATCTTATTCATCCTATCTCTTTCACACTTTCGTCTACTATTTTGTTGATTTGGGTTTTCAATTCCTCTTCTGTATGTTTTCTTTTGCTATTTCTTGTCTTCTCTTTAATTAGGTTCCTTATTTCTTTTATTATTGTCTCTCTTCTACTTGTCACCGTCTTATATTTCCATATGTAATCTTGTATTTCTTCTTCTTCATTATATCTTGTGCACTTTGTATCTTCCTTATATGTCTTTGGATTTCTTTGTTTCATTTTCTCCATTGTGGGCAATTCTCCTACCATCATTTTTAGTAGCCATACCTAATACTCTGTTGATCCCTTTATTCGTCACCTTTTTATTTGTTCCCATGTCTCTTTTCAATTTATTTTTTTCCTTGTTTCTATTTGATGTAGTCTTTCATTTCTCCCAAGCAATAACCAGTTCCGTAATTGTTCTGCTCTTGTATTAATTTTCCATATCTTTTGCTATCCCCAACTCTACTGTTCATTCTGCCATATCAACTCTTCATTCCATATGAGTCCCGTCTCCTCTGGTCATCTTTCTTTGTTTTTGAGTTCTTCCTTGGATATTCTATCTATCTCTTCAAATTCTTTACTTGTCTTCTTTTCTTTGACTTTTGTTGCTGTTATTGTTTTCCCTATGTTCTTTGTCATCCACCTTCCCATTCTTGTTAGTGTTGCACTTTCTTTATCTAATCTTTGCATTTTTCACTTTGTTCTGTGATCTCCATTAATATATTTGATTACTGTTTCTGCGTTTGTGTATATTCTTATTTCCTCTGCCATTCCTATGTTTTCTAGCCCTCCTATGATTGTTTCTATTTCTATTTGCGTTGAGCTTTTTGCTAGTTTTTTCTGGATGCCTGTTACTTCTTTTTCTTCTATTTTTATTATCCATGCCTCACATCCGATTTTTGATTGTTTGTTCCATGCTGCATTAGTCATTAGTATTGCTATTTCTTTACCCCTCTCTCCTGCCTTTCTTATCTTATTCCTTTCTCTTCCCATGGTTGGTGTCTCTGCTGCTGTTCCTAGTTGTGTTCTTATATAACCTGTTCTCTCCTCTTGGTCATCATTTCTTATTTTTGTTTTCTTGACTATCGGGCTCCAAGTTTTCTATATATTTTTTTGCTGAATATATGTGTTCTCTTCTCTCATTTTTGTCACATCCTTTATACTTCTTGATCTCTTTGTTTTCTCCCTCTTCTATGTAGTGTTCCATTATCAGCCTCTCTTCGTTTATCTTCTTTTTCTTTTTGCCTATAATTGTTTCCTTGCCCTCCTAAAATGCTATCTATTTTATTCTTTTCATATCTCCATATTTATTTAGTCTTGGCATTGTTATTTGTACTATTTTCTCTTTTCCCTTTCTTATTATTTCATCTTTTTTCTTTATCCAAAGCTCTTTTGTTGTTATGTACCATTTGGATGCTCTTCTCTTTTTCCCTTGGCTGGGTTTATATATTTCCAATCCAGGATTGTCTTGCCATCTTCTGCTATCATCTGATCTATAAACAGTGTCTTCTATTTTCTCATCTTACTTTTTTCTTTAAGGTATTTTTCTTCCCTTCATATTTTTTCTATTGCTATCTCCCCTACGTGTTTCTATCCTTTGATTCCATGCTTTTTTTTCGATCCTAAACCCTGCCTTTTTGTATGCGAGTAGCATGCTGGCTAGCACACTTTGTTTACTCTTTGTTTCCAGATATATCCTATTCTCTATTATTTTTTTTACTGACCACGAGTCTTTTAGTAACTGCATAATTCTTATTTCTGTTGTCACTCCCAATATGTTATTGTCTTCTATGATAGTCTCTATACTTTTTATTCTGTTCTGTATGACTTTCTGCTCCAGATCTACTATATTTGCCAGTTGTTTTATTTTCAGTGTACTTCCTGGTGTGGTTTTTGCAAACTTATATTGTCTCTTAAAGCAGTCGTCTATTTTCCTTTGCCATTTCTTTATCTTTCCTTCTCCTATGTTCATATCTATAATCATATAGTCTATTGCCAGAGTTATAACTGCATTGATAAGGTATTGTATTATTTGTGGGGTTATTCTCTTACAGCTCAATGTCCTTAGGTTATGTATTATCATTCCCTCTATTTTTCTCATTTGTGTTATCTTTTCTTTTTTCCCTGTATCCATGATCCCAGAAACCGTTCTGCTTTTGTTTTCTCTTCTGCTTTTATTTTCGTTTCCATTAAAGTATTTCCTCTCTTTTTGTTCATTTCTTTCTATTCGCTATTACCAATTTTGTCTTGTCTTTGTTGACCTGAATGTCATTAATCCAATAAAATTCTTCTGCTATGCTAAGTATTCTATTCATATTTCTACTGTTTTTTGCTATCCAAGTTGTGTCATCCATGTATACCAGGTTGTTTATTTTCAGCTGCTTTATTTGCCGCTCTCTTGTGCCAAAATTTGTTGTTCTTTCTTCTGACATCTTATATCTCTCTTCCATCTTATTAATTTTACTTATTAATGGATCATAGAAGATTTTCCAGAGCAGGAGTGATATGGGGTCTCCCTGGTCCAGTCTGTCTTTTACCTCATATTTTCTTATTGTACCCCATGTTGTAATGATATCTGCTATTCTGTTTTTCCTTATTTCCATCAACAGTTCAATGATTGGTCTTGATATGTCTATTCTCTCTAGGGCTGCTTTAATGCTCTCTGTTCCTACCAAATCAAAAGCTTTCTTTGTATCTTGTAACAATATCCATACTTCCTTGTTCGGTTCCTTTGCATCCTCTAACAAGTTATTTAGTACCAATCTGGACTTTGTTGTCGTTTCTTCTGATGTTCCAGCCCAATTGTTGTCTTGAAGCACCTGTCTCTTTGTTAAGCACCTGTCCATTCTTCTAGTTAGTATCTTCATAAGTATTTGTCTACCTGTCTCAATTAAAGCTATTGGTCTAAGCTTGTTTATCTGTTCCTGCCAGCTCTGTATTTTTGGAATTGAATACACCCTTATGTGTTTCCATGCAATTGGTACTTGGCCTTCTTTCATTATTTGGTTCAGTAATTCCCTTATATTCTCTCGCTCCTGTTTGCTACAGTGTTTAAACATTTCATAACTTATATCTGATGCTCTGGGTGCTTTCCACTGTTACATGTTTGGATTACTTCTAACAATTCTTCCTTTGTTATTTCTGCCATTAGCTGCTCTTTATCTTTATTGGTTATTACTTTCTCCTGGGTTTTTTTATACTTCTTCCACCATTTTCCTCTATATTCCTCCAGTAACCAATGCCTTTTTCTGCTGTTGTTTTCAAAAAATTGTGCTACTCCTCTCTTGACTTCCTCTGGTTCTGTCATCGTTTCCTCTGTCACCGGCTGCCAGATTCTGTCCACCTGTTCTTTGTATGAATTTTTCGCTAGGATACCACTTATAATATTTTTTCTTTTGCCTTCTCGTTTCCATTTCTTCACTCTTCTCTCTATTGCTTCTATGATCCATTTGTTTTTTGCTTGCTTTGCTTTTATCTCACACACCTTTCTAATTTCTCTTCGTGCCTGCTTTACCTCTTCTATCCATTTTTCTATTTTGCTTATTCTTCTGCATTTTTCTATAGTAATTTCATTGTGTGGTAATTGGTTTATCCATTTGTTAATTTGTCACATGTCCCCTTCTTGTGTTGCTGAGCTGTTTTTGTTTCTTTCCCTCTTGATCTTTTCACCTCTTCTTATTATTTTGTTGATCTTATGAAAAGCTGTGAATTGTATTGATTTGATTTTTCTTGTCTTCTCTTGTATACCTGGTATTATCTCTTTCCTTGAAAGCTCTTGAATGCCTGTCCTAAGCTATTGTTTTTGCAGCCTATTCTATTTGTTCTCAATCAGTTTGGCACTTTCTTTTCCGTTTAACATGTCGGCTGTATCATTCTTCCTCTTTTGTGATTCCACTGCTTTTCTCCATTTTCCCATTGTTGCATGCTAGTGCGGCTATAATCAAATACCGTCCTGATACTTGATGTTCTCATTCTTTTTATGTTTTTTGTTATAAAACCCAAGTCTACTTCTGCTACTACCATCTTGTGATCTGTTTTTATTTTCTCTCTTATGTCCATTATGTATGCCTCTTTACATATCTCTTTTACTTCCTCCATTATCCATATTATATCAATTCTGCTTTTTGTTCCTCTTTCCCATGTGTATTCTTGCTTGTTTCTGTTCCGGTATCTATAAGTATTGTGAATGTGATTTTCGGCGAGTCGTCGCTTCTTGGACCAGCACTCACATAATGTTTAGGTGGATAGGTTTCTTTAGTTGAGGCATGTGATTTGACTTGGCTGGGTTTTTTTTTTAACTATTGTTCCTCTTGTTCCTTGCCCTTGTGCTTTTACTGATAATCTTTTGCCACCGTTCCTTTGCGGCCCTTCGGATTATCCTCTTTTCAAGCTAGCGGTACTAAATGAGATAAGTTTATTAATTGGAAATTCCTTTCTTTGGCATCATCAATCGCACTACTAATTTAGCAATTTTTAATTAGTTGTCTCACTATAGAGCACGATACTTTTGGGTGTTTAGTTTTTCTTGTTTTATTTTTCGATTTTCACTCTCCTTCTTTTACCTGAGCACATTGTTCTTTTATAGTCTAATGCTATGCTAGAATAGACTATCGCTGACGTCATGGATTTAAACTTTAAGCTTACTAATAAACTATCATATAATCTACTTCATTTTCAACATAACATTTCTGAGTTTTAGACACGTGACACGCGAATCGTATTATGTGTCCATCTCTCATTATACCATTCCCATTCACAGTATCTATTAAGCCAACTTCTTCCATTACCTGTATCTATTTCTTTTTTGCTTTTTCTTCCCCTGTTCCCATCCAATCTATATTGTCATTTATGGTTGTGTTCATGTCTTCCATTACCACTAATGTTATGAATTGTTGTGTCTGCCACTTGTTTAATATCTCTCTTGCTTTGTTTATCGTTTTGTCTCTCTTCATGCCTTGTTGTGGTGATATATATATTTGCATAATTCCCATCTTTCTTCTTTCTTTAAAGGTGAACTCAATCACCAGAATTCTATTCTTCTATTTAGTTATATGAGTGGCATGCTTTGCCCATTCCCTTTTTATGATCATGCCTACACCCCCTGCTTGCTTTCTTGTTGGTACCCATATTACTTTGTGAGTTGTCGTGCCCATTATTCTGATCCATACATTTTCTTTGAATTTTGTGTCTGCTATCCCTATTATTGTAATCTGTTTATCCTCTATTAGTGCTTGTATATTTTGTTGCTTGCTTGTCTCATTTAGTCTATTTACATTAATTGTTACTATCTTTATCAAAGTGTTATCCGTTTTAATCTTTTTGTACATTCTTTTTTGCTTTTTATTGGTCATTGTTCTTGCTGTGTTATTTTTACTCATTATTGTTCAATTTTGGCTTGGTTTACTGCCAGGTCTTTTATGCCTTTGCAATGCTGCTCTGTCCTTGTTCTATCAGTTCACTTACTTTCTAGACTAAACCATCCATTTGAGCCTTCATTTTTAGTTATCATTCTTCAATTATTTTACTGTTCGCTTGATATCATTCATCTGTTTCTTGCTGCTGGTTCCTCCATTGTTTCTCCTTCTGCTTATACTGCAGTTCGCTTTCTTCACTTTCCATTCTATTTTTCTCCTCTTGCTCCTCTGGGGTCTCCTCTATTTTTAGCTCAGTGCACAATTTGTTGATGCATTTCTCTAGTTTTTCTATCCTTTCCTCGAGTCTTGTTAATCTTGTTTCCATTGTGTCTCTGTTGCTTGCTCTCTCGTATCTGGTGACTGATCTTGTTCTGCTGTGCTTGCGTATCACTTCTACAAAGGTGATTGATGCATTACCTTCTGGTCCCTTCCTGAACCTTAATTGTACTGCTATAAATCTTGCTTGTGCTCTTTCTCTGTCATAGTGGATCTTTACTTTTCCATATTGGTAAGCTATATGTCCATCCTATCCACATTTGTAGTACAGTCTCTCATGTTCGTGTACCAGTTTTAAGTTTGTTTTCTTGAATTGGAACTCTTTATCCAATGCTTGTTGCCTATCCTCTTCTGTTTCAAATGCAATATATACAAATCTTTTCCTAAAGTAGTTGGTGGTTCTAGGTATGTACATTGTTTTTCCCCCTATATTTTTATTAATCTCTTCCAAGTTATATGCTGTTGTGCCTGCAGGCAAACCTGCCAGCTTTAGTATGAAATCAGATCTTCTTTTTAGTTTTTCTTTTTCCTTTGCCGCTGGCAGAATTCTCAGTTACTCTTTTCCAAATAGGATTGACCACTGTTCTGCAAGAATTTTTGCAACTTTCTTATCCTGAAAAATTACTGTGACTGTTTGTCACATTTTCACTGTCCTAAAGTGAATACTTTTAATCTCTCCAAATTTCTTTAAAAGGGTTTTGATACTCCCTTGCTTACTATTAATGGTATGTTTCTGATGATTACTTTTTGCCTCAAATCTTGTTGTTATAACATATGTTCCATGGGAATCAAATATTTCCTATTTGATTCATTACCGAAGTTGATCTCATATGCATGTTACATGTCTATAGGATTACCGAATGTGGCAATGATCTTCTTTTGCCTGTTGGATTCTCTCGCGACTCTGACTTCCAAGAAAGAGTCGAAGCAGTAGCATTCCTCCTCTATCATCTCTGCGAAGACTACTACTTTAAATCTGCTAGGATTTCTATCTCTTCCATGTGCCTTGGTTTCCTAGTAACTTCTCTCTGATAGTTACTTCCTTGTTCTAGTTCATTAGACCCCTTCATTACTGGCTTCCACTCCTCTGCCGTTTCGTCTCTGATATCTTGTGTCTTGTTGTTCCCTTCCTCTTCTTCTTTTTGCTTTATTTCTATGTCTTGTCTATCGCTCGTCTCTTGCTTGCTTTGTTGCTATTCTGTGAGTAGCTTTTGCTGATCCTCCTCTTCTTCTATTTGCTCCATCTTGCGTTTTCCTTTCATGTCATTTGTACTTGCACTTCTTCTGCCTGTCTCAAAAGTTACTTTTTTCCTACATCTACTCTGTTGCCTTGTAGTGGCTTTTTTGCTAATACTTGTTGCCAGGACTCTTGCTTCTCTTGTAGAGCTTATAACCTTTTGTTCTCTACCTCTTCCTCTGCTTGAGGTTGTTGCTGTCATTTGTCTTCTGTCTATTTTCCACTGCTTGCCTTTTTTGGTAATTTCTTACTGTGCCACTGCTTAACGGAAAAGAGTTTTTTTAGCAACATTTCTTATATGTTGATACAATAAATTAAATGCTAACTTACTTATAGTAATTATATAATTAATATTAAAAAAAAAGTTTAAAACAATATATTTTCTGCAAGATTATCAAATTTAAGTAGACCTCTAATTGAAGTTTACTTAAATTTAAAAATCTTGCTTATCTTTTGATTATATAAAAAAAGATTTATATTATAAAAACTATCTATATCAATACTATTATACTTGTTAAACAAAATATTTTTCAAAAAATATATTCAAATAAAGTTGTTGAATTTAATATTTGTTTCAAATTAATCTTTATATATAATATTACTACAATAATATCTACTGTATTATTTTAAATTTCTTAAAATTTTTTATTCAAAAAATTGAAATTAGTTTATCTCTTTAGATAATTATTATTCTTCAATTATCTAATCAAATTTTGTCAAAATATTAAAACAAAAACTAAATCTGTTTAAACTAATTTTTCAGTATAACAATAATAATAATAATAATAATTTCAAATAATATTAATTACATTAGAATTTTTTTGTTATTAAGTACATATTAATAATTAAGAAACTTAATAAATTTCAGTTTTTTTTACAGCTAGGCAAGAGTTTTATTAAAATATAATTTTTATTGTTATAAATCTTATTGTTTATTTAATTTAATTTAATTTAATTTTTTTTTTTTAATCCTGCAATCAGATTGGTGTTGTTTATTTATTAAATCATAGAGAACTATTACACATACAAGAATACATGCAAAGTACAAATTTTCTCAACCCAACTCACCCATCTTTAGCCGAAGCCTCTAGATGCGATTTATGGAGGTGATATATTGTTCCCCTAAAGGATGGAATTAAGATCTCAAATTTTCAATAGGATTAGCACCTGCAGATCACCTCCACAGTCATGACCATAAATCCAAATTGTGTCACCCCTCTTGTAGGAGCTATGCAAGGGGAAAAAGAAATAAAAAAGAAATTTTTTGACAAAGAAAAAAGAAAAAAAAAGCTATCATCTATTCTAACTATCATTG
>CAJVPV010003706.1:0-10938 GCA_910591835.1 Acaulospora morrowiae | reverse complement strand
ATATATATAATTTTTAAATAAATTATTTAATTAAAATTAATTTTTTTAAAAAATTTTTGTAATCTTATTTTTGAATTAATTTTTAAAAACATCTTTAACTTTTAAACAAAATATATCAAAAAATTAATAATATTATTTAAAATTATTTGATTGATTTTTTTTATTATATCTTTAAAAATATATTAATAAAATATTAAAATATAAAACCAATTATTTTTTTTTTTTAAATCGCAAATAGGCATTAAATGCGAGACATTTATTAAACAAAAATTTATCATTATTACATTAACAATCTTTAAGATACATAGAAATTAAGTTAATTATAGTCTATTGCAACTTTTCAATTAGTACGTAATGGCATCAAGTAGATGTTTGCATACTAAAGATATTGAATGGCTAATGCCTATTTAAAATGATAATACTATGGCTGGTGTAAAAATTTTTTTGTCTGTGAGGTTGTTCGAGTTTTTTAAGATGTTAAGTACTTTCTGAAAAGTACTTTTGTTTAAGACGTTAGTATTAGAGATTGTAGCCGAGGTAGTAGTTTTTTTCCACTTGATTCTTGAAGTTGTTGAAGTGATGGCAGTTGCTGAGTGCTGTTTCCAGATTTTGTTCAAAATTTTGAAAGAGTGATTTAAGATGTCTTCTTTTTTCCAAATAATATTAAAAGGGTTGTTAAACTTGCCAAGGACTAGATTGAGTAAAATTTTGCCTGTTATGTTGATTGTTTGAAGGAGGTATGCCTCCCTTGAATTAAGTTTCTCCTTGGGGATGTTGAGAGCAATAAGGGCCTCAAGTTTGTCTCTTTTTTTCCTTAGTATGGGAAGACCGTAGTGACATGAAAATATATGATCTAAGGTTTCTGGATATACCTCGCATCGGAAACACAGGTTATCTTTGTAGAGAAGAGGGTATCTTTTGTGAAGTTTGTCTCGAGTAGGGAGTTGGTTTGCTACAATTTTGGTTCTGAAAGTTGCTAGTGATTAAAATTTTAGTCTGTCTGTTTCTGATAGTTTTTTGTTAGATTTAATAATAATGACCATTTCGGAAAAGCTTCTCGGTTTGTTTATAGCAGAATTACTTAGAAGGATATTAAAGAGGTTGGTATAGTAGTTTATGAATTTAATCCATTGTGTGATACTGGTTACAAGGTTGGTGTTGATTAGTGGTGATGTGCTATGGACAGTTGGAAACACAAGAGGAATAGGTGTTGATATGCCTTGAGAAGTCATTGAGGGGAGTTCTTTTTTGTTGAGAATCCAGATTAAAGTAATCTGTTTGCTTTTGAGCTGTGTGTTGATAGTTTGAATAAAGCTGCTGTGAGGATATTTTATTTGGCGGTTGGTGTATTCGGGTAATTCTGTGCTAAGTTTGTATATGGAGAAGTACGTAATTGTAGATAGCTGAGGGGCATTTGAGCAAAGTGAGGCAAGAATTGACCAGAACAGAGGAAGAGGATTAGAATTGAGATTGTATATGAGGAATGCCTGAGAATCGTATGTAGTAATTGTATTGTTGTTTAAAAAGTACATTGTATAATGGATTTGTGCTGGGGATAAAGGTTAATGGGATATGGTTATAGTTAAGGTGTGAAGGGGTCCGGGGACGAAGCTATTGGTAAGTTCTTGCAAATTGTTGAGAATGTAGTGTTTACCATTTCTTTTTGTTGACTATATGGATTTGAGTTTATTGATATTGTATGTTTTGAAGCATGGCTGTATATTACAGGTACATGCCTCTAGACATTTGGCATTGTTGGCTATATAATGAGGATTTGTAATAATTTGGCGTGCGATGGCATTACATTTGACCTTGATAAAATTTGGTATATTAATGTCTGTTAGATATGCCCAAAACTGTGATCTGCGATTGGGTGCTGGTAGTGTGTCTCCGATGATTGTGAAACTTGATTGTGGAATGTTTGTGAACCAGTGAGGAGCAGGACTGGTTGATATGTAGTCTTTGTGCGTGTGAAGTTCTTGTCATGAGAGTTTGTCACCTGTTACGAAGATGAATAGGTTTTGTACTGTTCTAAGGTTAGCATAGTAGAGTGTAAGGGCCACTTTTTTATTGACTTTGGTGAAGAAGCCAATTGACTGCTGGTGGTTTGGGATTTTGAAGAGGCATGAAGAAGGGCAGATGTTGATATTGTATTTTTTTGCTAGCTGTGCTGTCACTGTTAACCATGTTGTTTTAAAGAAGAATGGGTCACAAATGGGACATGACCAAATTGCGCTTGCTGCTTGTATTGACTTTATTTCGTTTCTGGTCTGAGCAATAGTTTTTGGGTTGGTAAGTTTGGTGACTAACAGTTTGATAGTTGTGAGGTCTCTTCTGTTTTTGAGCTTGGTGATATTGAGTCCTGCATGTGAGAAAAGAATTTTGTCTGAAATTGTTCTTTCTATGCCCATTTTGTTTTTGATTGCTTTGTTCATCTTTGCTTGTAGCTTGTTTAGGTCTGTGTCAGTTAGAGTGATAACTTGTGCGGCATAGTTGAGTTGTGCTGGGATTATCCAGTGGAATGCTTGCCTTGTGATTGATCCATTCCATCCCTTTTGATTTGAGATTGCTCTTGTGAAGTTACTGATTTTCTCTGTCAGTTTTGCTTTGGTAGAGGTGAAGCATGATTTGCCAGATATAAATATTCCAAGGTATCTGATGGCTTCATGGCAAGGCTTGGCTTGTATGGGTTCATCCTCTACATATAGTACTTGATCTCAGCATGGGTTTTTAAAACTGAGATTGTTAATTAATTCGGTTTTCTTTTTGTTGCATTTTATGGAATTTATTTTGAGGAAGGAGCAGAAAATGTCTGTGGCACTTTGGAGGGAGTTGAGAGAGCTGCTAAGTATAGCAACGTCATTCATATAAGCAAGTATTTTTGATTTTGGTGATATGTCATTGGTAACTTTGGTAACCATGGGATTGTAGAAGATAGTCCAAAAAACAAGGGCTAGTGTTTCACTCTGGTCAATGCTATTGTTAGTATGTAAGGGGTCTGTTAATTTATAGTGGGAGATTATTTGGAGTTCTCTGTTGTTGAGCAAATTTAGAACTAGTGAAGTAACTTGTGCAGGCAATTTTATTTTTTTCATAGCTGCTTCGAGATTGTTGAGATTGACAGAGTCGAAAGCTTTGAAAATATCGAAGGAGGAGATCCATAAATCTTTTTCAAATTATTGGCAATTTCAAGTTCAGAGTTGATGATTGATATTGGTTCCATGGTGCTTTGATTTTTTAGGCTGGCAAAGTTGAATCCTGAGAGAATCTTTCCTTTGTCAATTATATCAGAAACTCGTTTGTTAATTATTTTGGTGATGATTTTGCGACTGGTTTCAATTAGTGAGATAGGGTGGGTATCTGCTAGATCATGTGACCAGATTATTTTTTTCGGCAACAGAGTGATAGCTGACTGTTTCCAATGTTTAGGTGGAAGGGATGTAGAAAGTACTTTGTTAAATAAGTTTTTGATTTGTTGTCTTGCCATTGTACTGAGATTGATTCAGGCTTCATATAGGATGCAAGTGAATCCTGGTGCCTTTCTCTTGGACAGACAGGAAAGGACTGAGTCAATTTCTAGAAGTGAGATTTCATTGGAGACTGTGTTAAATACACCGTCCGGGATTGATCTTAGAGGGGAGTACTCATCTTGCCAATTTTGATCAATAATAAAAGGTTTTGGTTTAAAAATTTTTTTGAAATGATTTGTGATAATTTCGATTAGTTTATCAGGGTCGTCATGTAGCTCGTCTCCTTCCAAAAGAATCGAGAGGTCAAGGGATGGTTTTAGATCACCTAGGGCTTTTTTGAGAGCGTGTTTGGGTTTACTCCAAAATCTGGTGTAGTTCTTCTTAATACCTTTTTGTAACTCAAATGCAATAGTTTCATTTGCTTTGAATGTCTTTTCACTGATTAAAAGTTTTATAATCTTTTTTAATGATTTTGGGGAGAGAGCTGAGTTAGAGATTCTGTTGTATATCCTTAATGCTATGTGGTGAAGTTTTGGTATTGGTAACTTTTGTTCTCTTATAGCTCTTAACACTTTTTTTGCGAACTTGATTGCTGTGTATAAAACCAATTATTTATTGAGTTATTAATTAAAATATAATTATAAAAAAATTGCAATTTTTTTCTTAACACACTGTATATAGTTAATTATAGTTTGAATAATGTAGATCAAACAGCCCAGGAGACCTAATTAGTTCACAAGACTCAAAGGACCCACAAGGCTATCTAATTTATAAAATTATGTCATCACGACACATAAATCAAACAATCTAGACAACTCAAGCAGCTCAGATAGCTTATGTAGAAAAACACTATATAAATAACTGCTATTTATAAAATTGTTCAGTTAGTTTAGAATAACTCACTTTTGTAATCACTTGGAATTCTGTTTTGGCATTTTAATAAATATTTTTATTTTATTAAATATATCTTGATTACAAAGATTCTTGAAAAATCTTTGCTGTTTCTTGGAATATTTGCAAGAGATTATTTTTAGAACAATGAATAGTTCTATATAATCTCTAATTCCTTCTAAAAACCATCATTCAGATACTCGATTAAAATGATTTTGATTATATTATTGATAATGACAACAGAACCAGTTTCTTTAAAGAAAGAATTAATTTGAAAATTGAACTAGGAATATTGCCTTGAAGAATCTGTTTATTGAAAAAATTATATAAACAATATATATTGGAATTAAATAATATCACAAATATCTTTATCACCAAGATATTTTTCTGCTATTCAATCTTATTTTAACATTAGTTCCTTACCTGAATCAAGTGAAAACAATTCTTTTTATTACTTTTGGAGACTATTCTATCATAGCAAATCAAAATCTGAATACAATATTTGTCCAAGTCATGAATTACAATAATACTAATAATAATATTTGTCCATTATTAATTCTACAATAACAAAGGAGAAAACAATTATACCAATCACAAGATAAAGAAAATCATCAAAACCAATAGAAAAAAGATTATTAAAGAAATAAGAATAATCAAAGTAAGGAGGATAAACAAGAAAACCAATTTGGACATAATATATTTAAACAAAATCCAGGAAAAGATTTGATTATAACTTTAAAAACCTGAATCAAAACATATGACAAATGAGGATTTAAACTGGAATGAGAAAAACTTACTTAATACTATTGCCAACATTTGAAGAAGAAGAACAGGATCCATTAGCTTGGTTACACAGTTTTTATAATGTCTGCATAGCCAACAATATGGTAGAAAAATGACAATTTGATCTTTTACCAATCTATCAGAAAGGAATTGCCCATATTTGGTGAAGAGAAGTAGGATATTACATTACTCTCTGGAATAATAATCTGCAATAGAATCAATTATTTATATATTGTTTCCATCGCAAGTGGTGTACTTCTTATCAAAAGTCAAAGGGATGAATCAATTGATGAATCGAATTCAAAAACCTGGAGAAAATATAAATGAATATTGAGATGTAATTGTAGCATTGTATTATTAAGTGAATCCATGTGATAACTATTCTGCAAAGAATAAATTGCAACAATTTATTAGTGGATTAAGAAATGAAATTAGGAGACCAGTAGAAATATTTATCCCTGCTAATATTGAGGAAGTCTTGAATCAAGCATATGTAGTGAAATCAACTTTGTTTAGGCATGCTTTTTTAAGTACCTATTTAATGATTTCCAGTTCCACTTATACTAACCATAAGCTACAAGATATTCAATTAGTACTAATACAACTGACTCAAGGATTTCAGCAGCTGATAACTTAACAAACTCCTAAGAGAAATATAAGCAATAACAATAACTCAAGAGAAACATGCATTTGTAATAAATATGGAAAAGAGAACATATTGTTATTAATTGTAAATCCAACCAATTCAACAATTAAAAAAACAATTATAATAATAATAAAAGGTCCAATTATAATAATAACAATAATAATCAAGAAAACAGAAACTGTTTTACTTGTAACAAGCCTGGACACCTTGCAAAAAATTGCTCCAGTGTAATCAACAACAATTCTCAAACCAAGCTGGAAATAGTAACAACAATTGCAATCAATAAATAAATGTGCCTATAGGAGACTTTTTAAAAATTGTCAAACAAGTCAAGAAGTCTTTAAACTAATACAGGTACCTCTGGAGAGTAAGTGTATCTCTTTATAAACAAACTTCTCAGTTGAAAAAAAAAAGACTATTGATACAGTACATTGTGATACTTATTTGAATAGACAACTAATATATCTTGTAATTGATATTGGATTTACAGGTAGTTTAATTTTAAAATCTTTTTTAAACAAGTTTGAACAAACAATTAATGAGCCATCTAAGGTTAATTTAATGTAAGTTAATGAAGAGAGACAACAATCATTAGAAAAAGTGAAAAATTTATCAATTAATATTAAAGGAACAACAATACTAATCAATATGAATGTATTTGAAGCAACAAATTATACTGTCATTGTAAGGAATAACTGGTTAACAAAAACAAATAAAATTATAGATTTTAATCATAAAATAATAAAATTATATTATAATAGACAAAAACTTTACTATGGAATTTCTTGTTAGAAAAAACCAAAGTATGATAACTTAGAAATGCAATTGAAAAAGAAACAATATCTCAAAAACTGGAGAAACCTGAATATGAATCTGAGAATAAACTTGAAAATAAACAATATTGCACTATTGTAGAAAACTTTAATAAAAAACTATTAATAAATTATTGAGAATAGGGAGGAACCAATTGAATATATATAGGAATTGAGAAACTTGAATCAATCAATTATTGAAAGCAAAAATAAATTACATAATTGGAGAGAATCAAATACTATTTACAGATATGACAATTATCTGGAAAGTGAAAAGGATATATGCATTATATGTCAACAAAAATTTGAAAATTTGGAACTTGTTTAATATCTGAACAATAAATATAAGAAAACAAAAATTAATAAGCCATTTGATCTAATTACAACATAGCAATAACAATTGAAATATCTCTTGCAAGAATACCAGGATATTGTAGCAAATGAGAATAAACCACCTGGACAAACTAATTTAGTAACATATCCTATTGTTACTAAAAATGTATTACTAATTAAACAAAGGTTATATAGTTTATTACTTGCTGAACATGAATTTGTGGAAAAAGAGATTAACCAAATAATATGACAAAGAATTATTTAACTATTGATTAGCTCTTAAGCATCACCAATTGTGCTGATTAAAAAGAAAAATGGAAAAACAAGGTTTTGTGTTAATTATCAGAAATTGAACAAAGTCATCAAACAAGATGTTTATCCTTTATCTAGAATTAATAAAATATTGGACTCATTAGGAAAAGCAAAATAGTTCTTATTATTGAACTTGACAAGTAAATACTGGTAAGTGAAAATAAATAAAATAAATAAGAAAAAAACAATATTTATTATCAAACAAGAAATATTTGAATTCAATATTTTACTCTTTGAATTAACAAATGTACCTGCAACTTTTCAACTCTTAATAGATTACATATTTCATAACATTAAGAACAAATATATATTAATGTATTTGAACAATATCAATATATTTTAATACATTTGAGAAGTATATACAATATCTTACTGAAGTTCTAGAAAGGTTTTGACAAGCTAATCTCAAATTGAACTTGGAAAAATATCACTTTTGTAAAAAGGAACTGGCATTTCTGGGATATATAGTTAGTAAAAAAGAAATTTAACAGGATCCAGACAAAGTGGAAAATGTTTAAAACTTTTCCATACCAATCAATATTACCAAATTAAAAGAATTTATTGAATTAGCCTTATATTATTACTGTTTTATTAAGAATTTTGCTTCAATTGTAGAACCAATACACCAATTAATGAGGGAAAACATACCTTATATTTGAAATAAAAATTGTCAAAAGGTATTTGAAATCCTTAAGAAGAAATTAATCCCCACATTAATCTTGATTTATTCTGACTTCACTAAACCATTTGTCCTATATACTGATACTTCTTATCTAAGATTAGGTGCAATCTTATTACAAAAGAATAATAAGAGAAATAAACATATAGTTGCTTATACAAGTCACAGTTAAATTGGAGCTAAATATAATTATTTACTAATTGAAATTGAGTGTTTTGCATCCATATGGGCCATGAAATACTTTTGATCTTATATATATTTAATGAATTTTATATTAGTAACTAATCATGCAGCATTATAATAGATAATGAATAATCACAACCCAATAAAATGAATAACTTAATGAATTCTTATTATTACTAATTACCTCTTTTAAATTCAATATCACAAAGGCAAAAAGTATCAAAATATGAATACATTATTATATATATCCAATCTTATAATTGAATAATCATGGATTTGGAGACTTATCAATGGCTATTTCAATATTTAATAAATAAAACTCTACCAATACACCTGAATAACAAATAATGGACAATCCTTAAAAAACAAGCAATGTATTATTTAATACAATCACATCAACTCTTTTAATGAAATATTAAAAATCCAATCAAACCTTTATAAGTCATCAAAACAACTGAACTGAAATCAGTTTTATATAATCCACATAAAAATATTTTATCTGAACATTTTGAAATTAAGCAACTTATAATTAAGCCAGAAGTCGATACTATTGGCCAAATCTGTACAAAACTATTGCTAAATATATTAAATTTTGTAATACATGTCAACAACAAGAAGCATCTGTACAATATAAAAAAATGCACCCTATATCAATAGGAAAACCACTTGACTAAATAGGAATTGATATTATAGGACCATTAACAGTAACAATTAGTGGAAATCGATATATTGTTGTGGCAACTAAATATTTAACTAAATGGCCTAAAGCTAAAGCCATTAAGGACATAAAAGCAATCACAATTGCTAAATTTATCTATGAAGAAATTATTTGTCAATATGGATGCTCTAAAGTTTTATTATCTAATTAAGGAATACTCTTTTGTAAGAAATTGAAGACTTTCTATATCAATTGATACAAATTAAACATTGATTATTATTTGTTTATTACCTACAAATTAATGAATTAATGAAATGCTTCAATAAAACTTTATTTATAACATTGGTTAAATATGTGAGTGATTATAATAATACTTGAAATACTTTTCTAAATGCATCATTATTTGTATACAGAACTGTTCAAAATAGTATAATCAAATACATATTATTTAAGTTAATATATGAATAAGATACAATAACATCAATGGATCTACAATATCAAATATTAACAAATAAGAAGAAAACCATGGAGAAACAACTACAACAATACATCAATTTTATTATCAACAACCTACAAAATCTATATATAAATGTATAACAAAATATTGGAAAAGCATAGAAAAAACAAAAGCAATACTATAATCAAGATATCAAAATAAAAAAATTCAATATTGAAGACAAAGTTTTGTTATATGAATTGGTAAAAGCAAAAATACATGGAGATAAATTTAGGAAAAAATAGATCTGACCATACTATATATATGAGGTGAACTTAACAAAAGCATACAAATTAAGGACTATAAATAGAAAAGTCTTGAAAAGGAATGTAAATACTAACCAACTCAAGTGATATTTTAAGAGACTAATTTAAAAACCACAAATTATAATATAGTTTAATTAATAATTATTATTATTTAAATAGTATATATATATAATTATAGGACTTTACCTTTTTTGAGGATATGATAATAGAGGTGGATGGTTATAACAATTATGCACAAGTGTGGAGCACATAATACTTGATTATTTTGGAAAATATCTATTAAAAAAAAATTTAAAATTATATGGCAATAAGAATCCACTGAGCAACACCTTATTACTATCTTATCACTGATCCACAGAATAATACAGTGATAAGGAAACTGTAAACAATAACATGGACAAAGTAATTATTTAAAAAAATGATTTTGAAAATTTATGAACTATATGCAGATTTGAAAAGCAAGCAAAATATTCAGTATTGTTAAAATTAGGATCAGAATTTTTGTGTGAATAGCTCTCCACTCAATAAGAATTGAAATTCCAAACAAAAAGATAGGAAGTGACATTAATTTGCCAAGAAAAAGAACAACAATTAGGAATAGGATACTGACATTGAAATAATACTAACTAAAGCTTACCAACATGCTTACAAAGTACTAAAACTTCCGAATACAAACATTTTCTTAACAAAGTCTTGCCACTATCTGACCAGTATTTATCTTAAAGAGTAAAGTAATATGAGATCAATAGTAACCTGGGGATTCTTTACTATAAATTTGAAGATATCACTGCTGATTTCTTTGCTCTTGATATTAAGACTACAATTAAGATAGTTGGTTTTACAGTTTAATCAACTTTTCTTAATATTTTGAATGTTCATACTTAATAATGGCATAACCAAGGAACTTAATTTTCTCTTGAAATGTTATGATGCAATTAACAATAGCATCAGAATGTTTAATGGCACAAGCAAGTTTGTTAACATGAGATATAATTATAATTAGGAAAAAATAAATAAAGATATAGCAAGGAAAAATTCAAGTTTTTAAATATAAAAATAACTAATAATATTAATTGATATAATATTAAAATCTATATAACTACTTTATATCTTAAGAAAATTTCTACCATAAAAATACCCAAACTTACATATCAATGATCTGCCTTGGGAAAAATGAACTTACTTAAAATATATATTGTTATGGTGAAATACGGCGAGTTTGTCGCTTCTGTTCTGTCTACGCCGTACTACGTTGGAGAATGGTTTCTCCTCAAAAGAGACGTGAATATTTGGCTTGAGTTTAACAATGACGCAGGTCGATCCGTCGATCGTGTGTCGTAACTGCCAACCTCCTGCGTGGTCACTCCTTTGTTTAGTGACACTCTCAAGATAGATAGCCTTTTTAGTGC